>CM076399.1:12777645-12910024 GCA_038363315.1 Mugilogobius chulae | reverse complement strand
GTGCATGCAAATCGTTTATTTCAGTCACGTGGTTTTTGCTAAACAACGTCCCTGCTGTGCGCAACGCGCATGGATCTAGGCAGCGCGGCGGAAGGATAAACAACATGGCGCACCGGAAAACCGAGAGTTTGTTCTATTCACTGGTAAAGGCCGTTTTAATTTACCAAAAAGACATCGCGTCAATAGTTGTGTTCAAGATGGTCAAGGCAGTACAGTCAGCTTGAGCCCTTACCGGCAGATGACAGCGAGAGAAATCCCAACAGCTTACGGCACTGGAAGCCTTTATGCTCTTCTCTGATAGGTTTCCTCCGCTGTCTGTTAGGTGAGCTTTGCTCCGCCCTAGAAATCCAGTTGACTCGAGGGCGACCAGACTCATCCGCTGGTACAGCGGTGAGGCTGGATTCCCAGGCAACTCCGCTCCTACTCACTGATTGGACGACAGTACTTCCTGCTTTTCGGGAACGGTCTGCAGTCCTGCGATACATGACCAAGTTGCTGAACTGAAATAAGATTGAATGGAGGCACTGGTGGCGCCAGCCTGGCCAGCTCTCTGTCATATCTTGTATAAAATCCACAACTAAATGAGCAATTAAAATTATTATTTCTTTGCATACAAAGAAGCTCATTGGTCGTATATCATTTAAAACAAATCAATCTCCTCTTAAGAGTTTTGGGCTTTGCTCATTAATTTTGCAGAAATCCACAATGTTTAACCTCATTTTTTTCAGTCTTCAGTCTTTTTTTTTTTATTATTCTTTTAAAGCAGCTGTGTACCTTTTGATACAGAAATTGTGCATCTCCAATCAAATTTTCAATCATATATTTTGGTCAAGGTGTCTAAAAAAGATAAGATAAAGATAAGAGATATAATTTGCATTCAAGCAGTGCTTCAGGGCCAAACTAAAGTTGCATATGATTTTTGATTTTTTTTTCATGACACTAGACTAATAAAGGTTTATGATTTTTTTTATCTAAATAATTTAACACAATCCTTATATGCATCCTGAAATCATTGTTTTCAAGCTTTGGCAATGGCTACTTGTTGTCAAAGTATTTAGGTAAATCCAAGTCCTCACAAAATCCCTGAAATCAGAAAGGTCTAAAACGAATTTGTGGTGTAATAGTTTGATCCATTTGCCCGAAGTCGTTCCTGTGTTTTGGTCAAATTTGCAACACATGTTTTCCAAACCTAGACAGGTCAATCAGTCATAGGTTTTATATTTTTTAATAAAGTTGTCCTGACACATATTGTAGACAAGTGTTCTCTTTACGCACATATTGATGTAATAGCTTCATGTCTGTCAGACCAGACTGGCCCACACCAGAGTAAATACATCACTGTCTAACTTTTTTTTTTGCATGCAAAGTCAGGAATAAACAGTCTCTATCATTAATAATACCACTGCAGTTTACAGTTTGAACCTGTAGCAACTTAGTAAGGATTTAATATGAACACAATGCCAAGAAAAACACGAATAAGCTGTGTTTCATTCAAATAAAGCTCACCTTGTCCATTCAAGGTGGAAATAAAATGGTTAATAATAACATGTACAAGCCATGAAAACAACTGTCTGTTATTGCAAATGTTATCAAATCCAAAACACATAGTGGAGCTGAATAGTATTGATGCCTGTTGAGTGAACTCCCTGTCAGAGCCCGGACTCCAGACAATGGACCATGTGCCATTTGCACTTCTTTTCCAAAGAATTATTAATTGTTCACTGATGTTAAACCAAGCCAGGAGTGAAACAAAAGCCTGGAAAAGGAGACAAACAGGCCTCAAAGGATAACCATCTTTTAACAAATGTGCAGAAGTTTGGCTGCAGCCCAAAAAGGGGAACACATTTATTCACCTTTCAGCCGTTCACTATGAAGAGATTAGCTTCCCAGTAATGACTAACGGCCCATATTATGTTAGCGCTGCCCTGCTTTTTTTCCTGTCAGCCATGCCTCTCCCTTCCTCGCTTCTCGGGCTATCACGAGTTCAACTTTTGACTCTAAAGAACAAGCGCAACGACCTACAAGTTACATATAAAAACCCTTAAAGTAATGCATTTCACAAACAAAAACAGGAAGAAAGTTCCTGTTTCACACTATAATCAAAGGGCCAACAGGAAACTCATGTTGTACAATCACCTAACTCTTTTGGCTCTTGTGTTTTAGTGCTGCTACAGTAATTTTACCTCCTATTGTGCAGTAATTCACATATGAACCTGACATAAATTTTCTCATTAATTTCTGATGAAGCATTAGTCACCGTAATTTAATTGTCTCTTTGAGATACTATTGCTTTGACTAGAGCTGGGCAGTATGTTGAATTTTAGATATTATCGTGAATGTTGTTTTGAAGTTATGTAAAATTGGATGTCGAGTATATCGTTCAGTAAAAGATAACTATTAAAAAAGAGCTGTTTAAAACTATTTAAAAAATTGAATGTAAACTTTCAAAAATATAGAAAGACAGTATTTTCATTCATTTTTCTTTTCGCATTTTGTCTTAAGTCATTTAGTCAACTGATAACTCAGTGGTGTCTTTGTCGACCAGAATGTGTAATATTTTACTGTGATTAGAAGGATTTGAAAGTTCTTTCCAAATCTATTACAACTTATTTTAACATGTAAAAATCTTATTTCCTTGCATTTTGTCTGTGCGAGTTCGAGAGTCCTTTTAGATGACCAATCGATACTAGAACAGATTTTGAGTCCAATAAAGTAAAATATTGATAGTTAAACTTCAGCTAATATGTTTAAGACATGTTTGGAATGATTTCTGTTGGATTGACTTATTATCCCCTATATATTGTAATCGAGATATGCCAAAAAATTATCGAGATATACATTTTTGTCAATAACACCCAGCCCTAACTTTGACTGTAATGTTCTGCGTTCTCTATGGAGACATGGCTAATGACAGATTACTCAGAAATACCTGTTTTCAATACCCTAGTATAGAGTTCTGCAGGTGACATAACAGCATTCTTCATGCTGAGTGGCAAGACAGCTAAAACAGGAAAAATAAACTACAGTTTGATGACAAATTCAACCCACCAGAAGTCTACTGATCACTGGGTTTGTAACTGACATGTAAAAAGAGAAAATCAAGTCAACAGTTGTAGCAAAACATGATAAACAACAAGACTTTAGCTTCTCTCACATTTATCAGACATTGAAATCACACACAGTTGAACTTGCTGTTGAACAAGCTGTTGCCACAACTACAAAGAAATACATTGAAGAAATGCCACTCATTCTAAATGTTGCTAAGCATTTTTGGAACAAAATAATGTCAGTGCATAACCTCTATTCATTGTGCAAGCTAAATATTTTAAAGTCTATCTAATGTTTAATGTCATCTTCTTAATCAACCAGGTATCGAACCCCTCACAAAAAAGTCTACATAGAATGGTTGCAATAACGATTTTTTAATGTGTGATAGAACAGCCATTTATAAACAACTTCAACAGAAAAAAAATAATAATTAAACAATTTAAGTGTTGTGAGTGGCCTATTTAATGCCAATAAAACAGTAAACCTCACCTAATTTTCCCAATTAAATAGACCACATGTGCCAAGTACATTTAATTAGTTATCCTTACAGTCATGTTCAACTAATCAAATCAAATACATTGTGAGCTGTTATCAAATGTTCATCGAGGGAGCTCTAAGTTACAACATGGATGTAGGCCATTCGTTTAGCAAAGTGGCCTGATTTGGTGATTCTCGAGAGTGTTTTATCTCACCAAACAAGAGTGTGAGGCTGTGTGTGTGCTATCAGTCCCTGGGTTATGTCACTTATTCACAGGATTATTAAGATGAGATAAGAGCCTGTCTCGTCTAAACCATGAAAAATGCATTATCTTTATGTAAACATTGTCTTATAGAAGTAATTGAGAGCTTGGATTCACGAAAAAAAGAGTCAGAGCTGAAGTGAACTGAAGAAATTCTTGCTAAAAACACGCAATGATAGAAACTTTTGTACATAAGATTGTGTAAGGTTGAAAGCATCATGCATCTTTGATTTGATATAATTGATTACTTTTGTATAACTATTTTGAGCAAGCATGCAAAACAATTGGGACTTTGTGAATTGTGTCAGTGTTTTTGTATGAAACAGGCGAAGGTTGGCCAGTGTAATTTTGGCAGAAGAGTACCAGCCTTGCACTGCCTTAAATGGAAAACACAGTCCCTGATCTGAGCTTTACAACATGGTCCTGATTAAGTCAGATTGGTCCGAGTGCGGTTGAGATCAACAGCGAGGGCCTGCTCAGGGCTACCACTGTTTGAACGCACGCATAATGAGTTAATCTGTGCTAACTTTCTTTCACTGTACAGAGATGTAAAGAGATGTGCAGTATAATAATGAGCAAGGAGAACAGATATGCTTTGTTTTATGAGCCAAACCTTTTTCTATTCTTCTCAACAATGTTCGGAGAATTTGTTTACATAGTCTGTAATTGAATTATTAGGCCAATAGTATTTATACATTTTAATTGCTGTGATAGATGTGACTGGACGTTAAGTGGAGCATAATGTGAGAACTTGTGAATGACCTCATATCAGTGCACTTTGAGTACCCTGGAAAGTGTAAAGGCGTTATAAAGAAATAAACAACAACAGCAACAACACAACAACAACATTTACATTTACCATTTCCTTTTGCAGTTTTTGAATAAAGTGTCTATGACAGGTTGAACTACTCATTTCACAAAGACGTAGCTAAGATCAATATATTTAAGGTTTTACTAAACATTTTTCAAATTACATTCCAGTTTGACCATTTTTTAGCATTAAAAAGATACTTCCTGTTCATCAGTGATGACATCACACGAGGTAGTTGCCTAGCGACCATTTGATAAATTGGGCCCAAACTCTTCAAATGTAACTTTTTTTTTCTTGAGCCATAAAAATACATTAGAACCCACTTTTTGTTAACGGTGCATTTACAGAGCCATAAAATCTGTTTCTGTGAGTTCATGTCTTCTAGTGTGATGTCATCAGTTTAGAACTTTTCTCTACTTCCTGGTATTTTCAACATATTTTCACATTTTTCTCCACAAACGTTTTATGTTATAACATAAAACTGTCATTTATAATTACAACATGTATTAATCTACCAAATTAAATAAAAATTTGAAAAAACGTTCAAACCTGTCATACGCACTTTAAGGCAAAGCTTGCTGTGATGAATACTGAGCCCTCCCCTACCCCCAATTGTCTCTGTGCACGGAAAGTCTGTTGGCTTGTTTATGTTCAAAATAGCTAACTTCTGAACGTATGTGTATTTCCTGTTAGCGTTACCATTTAGACACAAACCCTAGACATAAGCTACATATAATTAGTAGACTCGCAGTTCGACTCCGGAGCATTCTCATTTTTTTCATATAGCCGTTAGCATTAGCCCACAAAATATGCAATTTGTGAAAGATGCAGAGAGTATCAGCTGATACAAACCTACCGACCACATTTAGCAGAGGTCTGATCCTCGTTACAAGTTACTGTTGTATTTACAATTTTTTAGTGCTTCATTATAGGTCAGATTTGTGTATAAAACTGTTAACGGCTAGCGGAATTCAAATTTAGTGCATCATTTAAGACTCTAATGACCACCAAATGTCCTCTTTTACATGTTACAAGTGAGAACAGCGGAAAAATGACAAACATCCCCAAATAAAAGTTGTACATGTAGCTTCACTTCTCTGTGGAGGAGCGTTCAGGTCGCATCGGCGAGTGATGGAGTTTGAATAGCATTTCCTGCCTATGAATGTATCAGTTTGGGAAACATAACATTGCCATTGTTGTTTAATGAAGCTTACAAGACACAAATCAGTCTGGTTTGGTTTGCCCATTGGTCATTGCTTGCTCTAACTCGTTTTATCCATAAAAATGCAACTTCTGTCATGTTCAGTTGAGTTGTGTCATCACATCTACCGTAGGAATCGTCACGCTGTTTATGTTGTAGCAACTGAACAGAGCTGGTGATTTAATGTTTGTGGTGGTCATAGAAAACCTCATAGAAATAAACTGAACAAGAAATTTTAAAGTAACAGAAGTTAGCTATTTTGAATATAAACAAGCCAACTGACGTTCTGTGCACAGACACATTTGCACACGATAATTGAGCTGCTTTTATATTACATCATTAATTTTAGTAGGAACTACTACTGTTATATTCATTAATTGAATTCATTATTTTTATTTTTATTAATATTGAATTACAACTATTTCCATTTTTCTTACGCGTGTCCTTCGCCGTTTGCCGTAGGTACGTCATCTAAACATGTCCCTCTGAGCAGCATGGAGGAGGATGCGGCGCTCGTCTTTTGACCTTCTGTTATTTATATTTTATAAGTTCATTCTGTCTTGATCTGCACTGATCTTGTGTCTTTTGTATCATCACAAGCGATTCTCTTCTTATTCGGTGTTTCTAAGGTATGTTTTTGATGTAAAAAAGCTAACGTTAGCCATGATTATGCTAGGAATTAACTTAACATCAAATTTTACATTTCACTATTTTTGTTTTGTTTACTCGTCTGCATTGATGGTGGTCGTTTTTATGTCAGTTTGTACAGAAATGTGAATTCGTTGTGCTATATTTTATATATTTGCATTTACAAGTGAAGATATATCAATGTATTTTTGTTTCAGCTGCTTGTGTAAAACTTGGTGCATGAACCTTTGAAGATGTCTGTGAAAAAACCTGCTGTTCAAGCCACATGGATCATTGGGAGAGTTATAGGACCAAAATGATAAAGACAGCGAAGGTTAGAGTCACCAGACTGTCACTGGATCCGTATCTGCTCAAGGTAATTATTTATCAGCTCACTGAAACTATTAATCTTTATCTGCAAATAATGAATTAAATGTCTAAGTTTAGGCCAAACTGAAAAAAACATATTGTAATGCCATCAAAAATAATATTTGTTTATTATTTCTTGCAGTACTTCAACAAGAGGAAGACCTACTTTGCTCATGATGCCCTGCAGCAGTGTACTGAAGGAGATATTGTCCTCCTCAAGGCTCTCCCTGAGCCCAGGTCCAAACATGTGAAGCACGAGCTGGCAGAGATTGTGTACAAAGTGGGTCGAGTTGTGGATCCTTTGACGGGGAAACGTGTGGCAGGAGCAGAGTTTGTGGAGCGTCTGAAAGAACCTTCAGAAAGTCTCCAAGAAAAGACTTTATCAGACAAACTAAGGGAACTGGACATTTCTGCCTCTGCCAGTGGAAATCAAACTTTAACATAACAAAAGTCAACATAAAGTACAGCACTATTTTCAAGCTGCAATCACCCTGCTATTATTTGGTTATGATGTCGTTATTATTTCATAGTTAATTGAATAAAAATGTGGATGTGAATAATAAAATATCTTATATTGCTTTTTAATACATGTATTATTAGGTATGTAAGTATTGGGTTTCATATTCCTGTCATGTATTTTTTGCCTTAAATTGTGAAGTGTCATGGAAATGGATTTAATTTTTCATCATTCTGAACTCAGGGTTAAACCACAGATCTATGCAATGCTACTCAGAGCTTCAACTGTAAATTATTTTTATATAAATGATTGAACACAGTCTACATTTTAGTTTGTAATATCTGTTAGCGATCCAAACATGATCAATAGAAGTTGAAAAGCGTGAAGGAAGTCCAGGTTGTAGTTGCAGGTTGTGATTACAGGCTGCAGCAGGTCTGCGCCTCTGTCAGTAAAGATGGCGACCAGGGTCCTTCAGGGAGTCTGCCTCGGCCTAAAAAGCACAAGAAATGTGTTTGTGATAAACGGACAAATCACCACAATCACAAGGTAAAGGCTTTTGCATTGTTTCACTGTTCCTCAATTCAAAAAGTGACATTAGCTGTGATTTGTGAGCTCCGCATCAATGGTAAAGTGCAGTGCTACGTGGCTAAGCTAGCGCTAAAGTTATAGTGCGTAATGTGCATGGTAATGTGATGCTAACATTAGCCTCAGAATAAATGTGTCAACACTTCAACACGTTATGGATGTCGTTCTAGATTATTGGCTCTTAAAGTACATATAACTGTTGTACAGTGCTGTGTTTTCAGTTTTTGTGTGCAAAATGTGTAGTTGTGGCGTTGTAAACAAGTCTCAAACTATTTAAACTTGAAGGTCAAACACCCCCAAACACTGATGAGCAGGAGAGGATGTGACCAGTCAGTCTGTGTGCAGATCAGTCACTGTATCCACCTTACAGTTGAAACCCTGTTTGTTATTTTGAACTTTTACTTTCCACGTTCTATCCTTGTTTTGATTGTGCACGTTGTTCATGTTTTTTGTGGCTTTTGTTACTTTTGTGGCACTACTCCTTGTTTACAAGCATTACAATATGCTAATGTCATGTGACAAACTGCCCAAATGCTTGCAGACAATAGTGTTTATTGTGCTGCTTACAGTAGCTAATGCTTAGTTCAGAGATTTAACCAAACGGACTTTAGTGATGATTAGCACTGAAAATAAAGTTTGGGCATAGTCCAAAAACAGAAATGTCAAATAGTCCTTTTTGTATTTTTCAGGAGCATCTCCAGTTCGCCGGACAGTTGGTTCAAGTCTCTGTTTGTGAGAAAAGTTGATCCAAGGAAAGATGCTCACGCCCAGCTGCTCTCCAAGAAGGAGACAACAACCTGTACAAAATACAGTGTATGTAGCGTCATTATTAACTGATATATCTGATTATAAAAATATCAAAAGTAGTTGATACACATTCATGATTATTTACAAGCCACATTGTAATTGCCTCTATTCCACTTTTAATTTCTAGTTCATAATGTCAAGCCAGAGTGCCTAGATGATTACAATGAACTCTGGTAAGAACACATACTGCACTGTAAACTATCTGTGTTTAGTGAGTATGTTTGTGGCTTTAAGTTGACCGTGGTGTTTGCTTTAAGTGAGGACGTGCTGCCTTCAATCCATGAAAACCCCGAGTATCCCTGTGAGCTGGTTGGAACGTGGAACACATGGTACGGGGAGCAGGATCAAGCAGGTATGAGACCCTCCAACAAACATGTCATGTGTGTGCAGAGCATTATAAGATTAGCCTCTTTACAGCTCATGTAAGTGAGAATTTATGCCACACAGAACACATTGCTTGTCAGTAGAGCTGCAACAGTTAATTGGAATTGATTGTTCCTCGTCACCTAAGTAATTGCATTTTCATAATCACAACTAACTGATTACAATTTAATGTCAAAGAATGATCAATGGAGTGACCAAATATGAATTTAGTTGATTATACTCTAAAAAAGGTCATGTGTTAAGAGGTTTCATGACTCAGACAAAGCTGATATTTTTCCAAAACAACACAAGAAACATGTAAATATGCTTAAAAATAAAGTATTTTTTCAAGCGGCTTTATATTTGTCAATTTCCACTGGTCTTTTGAAAGCTTAAAAACAAATTACTGGTAGTTGATAACCAAACTCTTAATCTTGACTATACAGACTGAAACACACACCAAAACAGATGTAATAAAAGAAAAAAAAGCACTATTTTATCAAAGTGAATAGATTTTTTTCTGTAATGCGCTTTGTAATAAAATGTTTATCTAGAAGCCATGAGCCACAAGCCTTTGCATTTCAATATTCTATTATGCAGTAGAATGAATTAAAGGGCTCATATTATGCAATTTTTCAGTCATGATTTATATTGTAATTTCCTTGCCTGAAACACATCTAAAGTAGTGTTTTGTAGCATTCTCACTTGTTTAATACAAAAACCCTGCACGTTTATTCAGTCTTCTTCGCTTGAAATGTAAACACTCTGTTGCACCTTGTGATATCACTGTGTTAATACCAAATTTGCTTCGCTGTGTTTTTCTGCTCCATTCACTTTCACTAGAATAATTTGTATAATTTCAACTTCGTAATTGTCCAAATTATAAGCTACAGCTATTATTTTAGCCTCATTTAAACTTTTGCCACTCGAATCACTCCAAAATTGGAAAAACTCTCTGAAGCAATCGGAACTTAAGACGGTGTAATGATTTGAATATTACAGAATTGTACAACAAACTGCTTCAATTTAGACTAAAAAGCAGTTAACTTAAAAACTAACACCTAATGACACCACAAGGAGGAGTGAAACATTTTCAGCTTTGTACAAGTAGAAAGCAGGATTACTCAGACATTTGTGAATAAAAAAAGGCACAACTCTGAGGATAACAACATTCTAGCATGAATAAAACCTCAAAGAACTCAATTTTGTGTAATATGGGCCCTTTAACTAATCAACTAAAGAAAATAAAAGTAACTAAATGACTACAGTACTTAATTAAGCATTAGATAAACAGATATACATACATTGTATTCATTTTGAATGTTTGACTGATGTTAATCCTAATCAATCAATCCATCAATCAATTAGGCCTTAAATAGTCCAATAAATAGATCTTTAAAAACACAAAGTTGCAGCTCTACTTGTCCATACATTGAAATCAGCAATCATCATTGATATAGTTTTAGACACAGTGACACTCACAAACAAGTTTAAGTTGCCAGCTCAAATGTACTGGCTCCCAGTTGGTGTTTTAATATAGTTTTCTCTCTTTTACTCTTCTTGTGTCAGCCAAACTATTCCCTTTAGTTCACAAAGAGACAATGCTAGAGAGGTGTCACCATAAAAGGGCTGCATTATTGTTGGCTCTTCTGCTGCTTCTATTCCAGTTCACCTGTGGAGATATCGGGGAGGATACCCAGCTCTCACCGAAGTCATGAACAAACTCAGAAAGAATAAGGTAACGGGTGGTCCAGATTAAATCAACAGCAAAAAGCACCCCCCTCCTCCATTTGGCAATAATAAACTTACCACCCAAAACAAGTAGCTAAACTGGTGATCGGAGTGCTTTGTGATGGCTAAATATTATGTCCTCAGAAGAGCTTACTCATGTGACTAAACTGATACTACTATTCTTGTTTTTTCAGGACTTTGCTAAGTACAGGGCAGAACGAGGGAAGATGTTGCTGTCTCGTAGGAATCAGCTGCTTCTTGAGTTCAGTTTTTGGAATGAACCCGTTCCTCGCGAAGGACCCAACATCTACGAGCTCCGGTCTTATCAGCTCAGGGTAACTCCTTGCTTTACAAACACATTTATTTACCATTAAAAAGTCTTTATGTCTCATCTGTCTCTGTAATGTTATTATTATTATTTTATTTCCAGCCAGGAACCATGATTGAGTGGGGAAATTATTGGTAAGTTTATAATTTGTATTGATGTCTTTTTACTCAAGGTGTAGCTATGTTGTGTTTGTATAAGTATATGTCCTTGACTATTATTTTATTGGTTTTACAGATTGTGCAGAGGTTAATATGACTCAACGGTATTTTGTAGCTCATGCATGTTAAAATATTACTTTCCCATTAATTGCAATTGTGTAAATGGCCTGGTGATAACAAATTAAATTCCTAACAAACACTGATTTGAATTTAGGGGAAGTAATTTTATGTAATTTACGGTTATTTTAATTATGAATGCTTTTATTAATTATGATTTTTTTTTAGATCCGTCTTTATAGTTTTGCTTTTTATTTCAACTTTTCGTATTTTCTAGGGCTCGTGCAATTGACATTCGCCAGCAAAACCAAGAGGCAGTGGGAGGCTTTTTCTCACAGATTGGTAGTCTGTATCAAGTGCATCACTTGTGGGGTAAGTGCTTTGCTGAATGGATGTTTCGCTTAACGCCACTTTCAGTAAAATTAAGTAAATTAAGAGCTGTTCACATTTGAATTACAGCATATAAAGATCTGCAATCGAGAGAAAATACCAGAAATGCTGCTTGGCAACGAGAAGGCTGGGACGAGGTGGTTTATTACACAGGTACTACTTTGTTAAATGAAATATAAATACATTTCTTTCTTTAGAGGTTCTGCAGGTGTCATCACAGGATTCTAAATGTGAAATCTGAGTGACAAGAAATGCATAAGAGTCATTGAAGACAAATTACATTTTCTCTTTTAAAAGCACAACATAAAGATGAAATAGGAAAAAGAAGCTATATGTGAGAAAAAATTCAATCCAGAAGCAAGTCTGCAGAACATTGGTTTTGTATCTGACAAAAAAATCTGGTTAACAGTGGCAGAAAATCAGATAAACAGAAAGACTTAAGCTACTCTCACATTTATCACAGACTTTGGAATCACACAGTTGAAGTAATTAACATTTTCTTCCTTAAAAGATGTTCTTGAGTCTTTTTGATGAGGATATAAACTGTAGTACTGCAGCTAAAATATCATAAATCTCCAAGTTAGTGACGCACTACACTGTTGCCACGACGACAGAAAATTGTGGTTAATTTACACTTTGCCACATAAACATGAATATGTGTAAAACAAAAACTCCCGGGAAAAAAATGTGTCCGTAAATTGCAAAAAAGTACATTTTCTCCATTGTGTTGCTCAGTCAGAATGTTTAGGAGCATTTTTTCAATTAAAATTATGTCAGAGCATAACCTCCGTAGTATTTTTCACTAGACGCCCCTTTTTATGTAGTGACGGGTATGAAAATCTATAGTATATGGTATACATTCTCAGGATAAGTAAGTTGTTGTAATCTGAGTCTTTGAAACGGCAGCTGCTCAAGTTTATCTCGTTCATACAAGTTGTTACTAACTGTAGCTGCCCTGGTGTATCTTTTCCATTCTCAGATCAATATGTGATTCATTGTAAAAAATTAATGAAGACCTGTTGTTATTTTTTCATACATTTAGGAAGAAATTATGCCATTAAGCTACAGATATTACATTACTATTTTTTGTTGTTGGAAAGTGACTACATGACAAAAGGCTCTGTGCACGGAATGTCAGTTGACTTGTTGACATTCAGAATAGCTAACTTCTGTACGTATGACAATTTCCTGTTAGCGTTAGCATTTAGACACAAACACGTCACTTTATAAACACACTTTGGTCTTTGATTAAATAATCTTCTGGATTGAAAAATCTTCAACATGTTTTCAGAGACATCCATCAGGAAATACTCATTAGTACAGAAGTTAGTTATTTTGAATCTAAACAAGCCAACTTACATTCTGTGCACAGAGCCAATTTCGCACCCTACATGTTTTACTTAGAAAATAAATTTTTTAATCGCAAGTAAATATAGACAAGTGGGTGGAGATAGGTGGTAGGTGAAGACAGATTTTCCGACCAGTGGAGCAATACAACATTAGACTCAAACATGCAGGAGTCAATCCAAATATAACTTTGGGTGAACAAATTATGAGAGAACGCTGCTGTAGCATGGTTAAAAACTCACAAAAGTAGATTTTACATAATGAGTTCCCTTTAATAAATTCAATACATTTCAGAGTTTAGACTGATTTCTGTCGTCCTTAAAACAAATAGGCTGCTTGACATGTTGCCATCAGTTTTACTAACTTCCCCTCTTACTGTTCTCTCCACAGTCCCTCTGATCCAGCACATGGAGTCTAGAGTAATGATTCCTATGAAGACTTCACCGTTGAAGTAACGGTGGCTGATCTGATCGCTGTACAATCATCAGGCCTACGGAGAATTTAACCAACCGTTGTGCACTGCCAGTGAAAACGACATGCACATTACGTCATGTGGGGTTTCTAACTGCTTTTTTTTTTTTTTTTTTGGCTTTTCTTTCTTTGTGTTTTTGTTTCATTGTAGGGCTTAGCTCAACTCTGTCACATAAATGTTGAGAATGAAATCATTCAAAGACACACTTGTCGCAGAGGTGAATGTGTTACTGAAATGCTGTGTGTAAACAACAAGGGCATGCTGCTTCTTTACTGTTGCTATTTTAACGGTTAAATTTCAAGCTTCTCAAATAACAACTTAGAATTTAAATCAAAGTAAAATGTCTTAAATATTTTTTATAGTATGTGTTTTGTTTGCACTAGTTTTCTGTACAATGTTGAACCGCTTTTGGTCAACTTGCTGTTTTTTTTTTGGAGTAGAATTCAAATATTTTTGTGTAAAAACATTGATTTTGTGTTTGCCTGAGAGGAGCCTGTTGTTTACAAATCAAAACGTCTCAAACCAATTGTAATTTCTTTTGGTAAATTTTGTATAATTTAACCTAATTTCAGGGATACTGGAGGACATCTAACTTGCTGTGTAATCATAGTTTCGAAGGCTGAACTGTTGTTGAACGCACACGTGAACAAAAGAAGCTTTGTTTTTAATACACAATATGCCTAATTTATTCTCTCAAATTCTTGATTAATGCTCGGCTTTTAAGCATCTTCTTCTGGTTTTAACTTTGACATTGATTCAGTTAACTGAGTGCTCTAACGAGATTGTTTTTTAGAAGATCACTATTTGAGGGATTGGCACCTCAAGCAAACCATTGTTACTGACAGATTTTAACTGTAAAACAAGATACATGACTCAGAAATGGTCAATAAAAGTACAAAACATGGTTAAAAAACACTGGTAGTGGCTCTGCTGTGTTTAATGACTTTTGCATGCTCGAAAAAACATAGGAAGAACAGTTAATTTAGACTTAGAGGAGGGCAAAAGAAAATTTAGTAAACAAGGACAATTTGTGCAAAGGAACATCTGATAAAACTGGATTATTGTGAACAGCTGCAACACAACAAGGGAGAAAATACCTCAGCCTAATGGCAATCGTGGTTAGAAAATGAAGCGTGTATTTTATGTTAAACTCACTCAATTCTTATTCTGTCTGACTCTGTCCTACTTTCATCAGCAGGAGGCAGTAGCTGATAACTCTCCCAGTTCTTACATAATCAACGAGTTTTCTTTAGTGATGCTTTCAAGTTAAAATGAGACTGTGGATCTATTATGGTACTCATTAAAAGTTATAGTTTATTACAAGAAAAAAAGTAAAATATATGAAAAGTTGTCATTTTCACTTGATGTCAGACAGCATTATAAAGGACAATTGAAACACAGAGTGATTACTAAGTTCAATAATGGTGAATGGACAAAAAAGTGATTTGAATCTGATGAAAAATTGACAAAACTAGTAACACTGGACAACGTTGGTCCAAAAGGGAAATAACTTGGCCGTAGAACCTCACTTTAAACTGTAATATGAAAAAAAAAAAAAGATTTGTGCAGCAATAATAGCAACAGACATGTATGTATTAAGTACATTTTTGGGGGGTATTTTTGCATTTAATCATACTGTATGTGGAGTATATTAGTACATTACTCAGTGCATCCATGTATTATTTAGATTAAAATATAGGTTGGTGACAATCTATTTAATATAAGATAAGATATTCCTTTATTTGTTCCACAATGGGGAAATTGCAGTGTTGCAACGCACATTTTAAGAACAGCAAGGAACATGCAATCAAACAAGATAGTTTAAAGTAGACTTAAAGTATATATAAAGTTACAGTAGTTAAAAGACTCCTATTTACAATAGTGTATTTGCTATGGCAATGGCACAGTGCAGGATATGACAGGATAAATAGATAAAGTGGCATCAGTATATAGTATATGATATTATGTACAATATATGACTATGGTTATGTACAACTGCAGCAGATGAACAGTATAAATAACCAGTAATAAATATGAGGTAAAAGTATGACTATGTTAATATGTTATTTCTGTTACTGTATTTCAAGCTCAGTAAATCAAAGTATAAGTATTTTGCATTGGTTTGTAGCGCTTCCTCTGAAATCCGACTGTGGCTGTGTTCCTTGAATGCAGCCTGAGACCACGTGTTGGAGCCTTCTGGAAGCAACCCCTCTTCCCTTTCGCCTCTAAGCCGAGCACAGCTCACTCCTCGCCGGCGTTACTTTTGACTTCACTCCGCTGGTAGAGCCATGGCTGCGGTGAAAGCCCTGAACCCTAAAGCGGAGGTGGCGAGGGCCCAGGCCGCTCTGGCGGTCAACATCAGCGCGGCCCGGGGACTTCAAGATGTGCTGAGGAGTAACCTGGGTCCGAAGGGAACCATGAAAATGTGAGTGCGTCTTTGTGCAGCATGCGTCGCTAAGCTAACAAGCTAACCGAGCCTTACGGGCTAAGCTAAAAGAACTAGAGTACTACCGAACACACCGCGTCGCCATAGCGACCGAGTCACATATTCGTGTTTTGTTGATAAAGACAAACGCTACCCACAAAACATTATTCTCCTACGGTATCAGCAAATTTGATAATATTATTTTAAGTAACTGGATTTATTATATACAAAATGTGTTTATTAAATTGTGACTTTTCAAAATAATGGGCTGTTCAAACTTTGCTCTACGACAGTTCTGCTAGTTCCCTAAATTATAGGTACGAAAAATCCATAATACACTTTTGTATGCTCTTTAAATACTGGTAATAAATACCAAAATAAATAACATACATTTTCTGTTGGTATTTACATGGATTTTTTTGTTTTTACAATTACAAGATGGCCGCCGCAATTGCGGTTTCTTCTAGGTTTCATTTAATAGCTATGGATGCTAATGTTAGCTTCAACCCGGCTTCTTCCTAGAAAAGGAAGCGTGGTTATCGTAACTAAGGATTAATGTGCACATGGTCGTTATTGTGATGTTCTATATATTCAATACGTTCGTGACAAAGTTGATCTATAACTTTTACAAACCCTATTTAGCTATGATCACTTGAGATGGAAAAAGAGGGGTTTACCACGCTGCCCTGCCCAGTCATCGTCATAATCACCGCCGCGCTCCTGTCAGTACCATCAGTCTGCTCTTAATTATTGTACAACCCTAACCAGTTTTAGCATCAGGAAGCACCCAACCTTGCCCAAATTCAACGACTAAAAATTAATGTTGTCAGTGGTTAAGCTTTGACTCATTGCCACTAAGAAAGTCCAAGAAAGTGATGCCTACTACAGTACAGCACAACTTGTTCTTTTATCCACAACGTAATTTTCTTTGCCTGCTAATTATGAGTTACTACCATTACAGATTAGTAAAACAATTCATGACCCAGTCACTTGTTAACACAATTTTCTGTCTTGTTTTATTGACAGGCTGGTGTCAGGTGCTGGAGATATTAAACTCACCAAAGACGGCAATGTTCTATTACATGAAATGGTAAATACTGAAGAATTAAACACTCGTTGACTATGTGGCTTTTCGGCTTTCTTAATTATTTAATTTACTTATCCCTTGCAGCAAATTCAGCACCCAACAGCATCTCTCATTGCCAAAGTAGCGACGGCGCAGGATGACATCACAGGAGACGGCACGACATCAAACGTCCTCATCATCGGAGAGCTGTTGAAACAAGCCGACCTGTACATTTCAGAGGTGAGGCCACTACCAAGTCTGATGTGGATCCAGTGAGAAAGATGATCTGCTTACAGACATATACAGTATTTATAGTTTGAGTTTTATGTTATTGTTGTTCACAGGGTCTTCATCCTAGAATAATCACAGAAGGATTTGAAGCAGCGAAGGAGAAGGCTCTGGCCGTTTTGGAGGAAGTTAAAGTGACACAGGAAATGAACAGAGAAACACTTATCAACGTGGCGAGAACTTCACTCAGAACCAAGGTCCACGCAGAACTGGCAGATCTTCTCACTGAGGTACGACTAATGACGGCTTGAATACTGAACGAGCAATAACGATTACTAACTATAACTTACAATAATTATGAATGATTTGTTATTGACTGCAACTATTAACAATACTGTAGTTCTTTATTAATAGATAACTTAAAGGATATTGTGATTTTTCTGTATATTTTGGAAAAAACTGGCATAAATAGATCAATTATTCAGTTATTTTACTTGCCACCATAATTTATGAGTAATCACAAATAAATACAAACAAGTGGGTGGGGATAGGTGATAGGTGAGGACAGGGATTTTCTAAGAACTGAAACATCAGCTGGAGGCCAGTATAAGATTATTCAAACATGCATTAATCAATCCAAATATAATTATTGGTAAACTAATGATGAGAGGTCAACTAATGATTGTTACATGATTAAAAACTTAGAAAAGTAGATTTTACATAATATGCCCACTTTAAAATCATTTGTAAGGTCCAATTATATCACCAAACATGCATACTTCTGCTGCATTGCTATGACATTTTCTGCAAATGCAAAGTCTATCAAACTGTCGTTCTTATGTCGCACAGTGAACACCCAGGGGTGCTTATGTGGCCTCTCCTGGTCTAAAACATCTGTGCTAAAGAAACTCTGGTCTGTACCTCTGCATTGGGAGAGCCTCATCTCTGCTACATGTATTCAGCGGACCAGGATAAAATTATACATTTTAGTGAGAGGGGAAGAAATATATATATATATATATATATTATATATATATATATATATATAAATATATATATATATTATATATATATATATATTATATATAATATTATATATATATATATATTATTATATATTATATATATATATAGTAAATATATATTGTGTTTGTGATTTGCTGGGAAAATCACTCCAGTGGTAAAACAAAAGATTACATGTAAATTGTTTATATTTTGTTGACAGGCTGTAGTAGATGCTGTGCTGGCTATTGCTCGACCCAATGAACCTATCGACCTGTACATGGTGGAGATCATGGAAATGAAGCACAAGACTGACTGCGACACACAGTGAGTAGTTGCAATTTACTGCATTTAAAAAAAAAAATAAATAAATAAAAATCTAGTTTACAATTAAAATGACTAGAATTTGCAGGTGAAGTATTTGTCATTTTTGGATTAAATGTATTTTTCTTATGACTGAGTATTTGTCTTTGGATGTGATTGATTTTAATCATGAAGGCCTTCACATTCTTTACTTGTTTTTCAGTTGTAGCAAAGTGTGCATTAAGTAAATTAACATTTTCAATCCTTGTTTTTTCCTCACAGGTTGATCAGAGGTTTGGTGTTGGACCACGGCGCTCGACATCCCGACATGAAGAAGCGAGTAGAGGATGCCTACATTTTGACTTGTAACGTGTCTCTGGAGTACGAGAAGACTGAGGTGAACTCCGGCTTTTTCTACAAAAGTGCAGAAGAACGAGAGAAACTGGTGGCAGCCGAGAGGAAGTTCATTGAGGACCGCGTTCAGAAAATCATCGCTCTGAAAAACAAAATCTGTCCCAATGGAGAGAAAGGCTTTGTCGTTATTAACCAGAAGGTATGCAAGTGTGAAGAGAAGCTGGCTAATTGGTTCAATTGTCTTTTAAGATGGCTAACGTAAATAGTTATTCAATAATTTTAACATAACTGGCATTTTCTCTTCATATTTTTATTTCCGAACCTCATACGATGCATGGACCTTAGTCTGACAAACTAGTTCTTTGGTTTTTTTGTTTTAAATAACATAAACATTTGCACAGTGAACACCCAAGGGTGCTTCTGTGGCCTCCCCTGGTCTAAAACATTCGTGCTACAGAAACTCTGGTCTGTACCTCTGCATTAGGAGAGCCTCATCTCTGCTACATGTATTCAGCGGACCAGGATAAAACCCACATGCCACAGTACACACACCTGTGTTCATAAGCTGAGATTTACATCTGTATTGTGTGTGTTTCTTGCAGGGTATTGACCCATATTCTCTGGACGCTTTGGCTAAAGAAGGTATCGTAGCTCTGCGCAGGGCCAAGAGGAGGAACATGGAGAGGTTAGTCTTGTCTTTTTTGTTTTTTTGTCCAGCCCATATTTAAATCAAACTCAAGTTATACACATAGACCGTATTTAAACCAAGAAAAAGTTTGATAACTGAAGTATTATACAATATTTTGTTTTCTGCCTTCTCATATTTACACGAACACTACCCATAAATTGTGACACAATTGCTGAAAGACAATAGAAATCTTTTTTTAAGTACAAAATCTTTCTTGCAGATTGACTCTTGCTTGTGGCGGTATTGCCATGAACTCTGTAGAAGACCTGACTCCAGAGTGTTTGGGAAACGCTGGTCTCGTTTATGAACACACATTGGTGAGTATTTGTTTTACTTTTATCGATTTAAAAGTTAGAATCTTTAATTTAAACCAGTATTAATTGTTTTATTCAGGGAGAGGAGAAGTACACTTTTATTGAGAAGTGTGGGAACCCTCGATCGGTAACTCTGCTGATCAAAGGTCCAAACAAACACACTCTGACTCAGATCAAAGACGCCGTGCGAGACGGACTCCGCGCTGTGAAGAACGCCATTGAGGATGGTACGTATCATTTGTGTGTGTTTTAGTTTTGCATTTTGCACAGAGAACACCCAGAGTCGCTCCTGTGGGCCTCTCTGGTCCTGAATCTGTGCTACAGTGACTCTGGCCATTTCCTCTGCATAAGGATAGTCCCAGTCTCTCCTTCATGTATTCAGATGGTCAGCACAAGCCTACATGCACCACTTATCTTGAAGTCTTTATTTTCGTTTGTCCTGAAAGTAACTGTAATTGAATATCTTGTCACACTCTGCAGGTTGTGTAGTGGCGGGCGCTGGTGCACTTGAGGTGGCTATCGCTGATGGTTTAGTCAAACACAAGCCCAGCGTCAAAGGCAGAGCTCAGTTGGGAGTCCAGGCCTTCGCAGACGCTCTCCTCGTCATCCCAAAAGTAAGATACAGTCTCATAATTTACATCAGCAGTTTTGAACATGTACCAATGTAGTTTGTCATTAAATAAATACCCTTTTCATTGTAGGTTTTGGCTCAGAACTCTGGTTACGACCCTCAGGAGACTTTGCTGAAGCTGCAGACAGAGTACAAAGAGTCTGGGCAGCTCGTCGGAGTCGACCTCAGCACAGGTGCAGTATTTTCTAAAAAACACTGGAGGGCAGTCTTTTGTTTTAAAATTGTCATGTATTAATCTTAGTACAAAGTAATGACATACTACTACAGACTATTATTACAATGTTTTTGCTATGACCACATTTATTTTTGCTTTTTGTTCATTTCACCTTTGCAAAATTCATAGCTTTTGTATATTGTTGTATGTTGTTTGCATGTACTGGTACTTTGCTTTGTTTTTGTTTTCTGTCAACCACTTGCTAATTAATGTATTTGCATTTTCTAATCTTGAGAATTATGTTTTGCAGGTGAGCCCATGGTGGCAGGAGAGGCAGGTGTTTGGGATAATTACAGTGTCAAGAAGCAGCTCCTTCATTCATGGTAATACTTTAATTTAAAATAAATAATGTATTTTCTTAATTTAAATGTTTACTCGTCTTACTAATGTTTGTTTTTTTTTCCAGCACGGTCATTGCCAGTAACATCCTGTTGGTAGATGAGATCATGCGAGCAGGAATGTCTTCACTCAAAGGTTAAATTGGACAGTGCCTGCAGCTGTATTTAGTGAGTTTACTGATGGTTTAGGTTTCCGCTCCCTGAACCACTCCAGTCGCGATGACGACTTGCTGTGACCATCTTCTGTCAAATATAAATGTGTTTTTTTTCATGGATTCATCAAAACTCCATCTGAATTGATTAGTTTATTTATGAGATTTTGTTAAAGCACTGACCCAAATGAACCGGCTTTGTTTCTACACATTAAAGTCTTCTTGGCTCTTGGACTATTTTTGTGTGTTTCTTGGTATTTTGAGTGTTTATATTTGCATATCTCTGGGGTGTAGGGGGTAAAAGGGGAAATGTTAGTTTTATTTGCTTGTTTTTTCAGTTTGATTTTGACTCAGGCATTAGTTGTAAGTATTTAAATGTGTTTGCAAGCAGCTTCAAAGATTTCAGTTAACACAAAAGCTTCAGTAATCTGATAAATATAAACAAAAAATCTACAACCAAGAAACAAAAATGTATATATTTATGAAACTATACAATTTTGTTCAGTTTAATCTAAGGGTAAATGTCTACTTTAAAGTGTATATTCCACAGAAGCGTAAAAAAGAAAAAAAAATAATTGAAGGCTAACACAAGCGGAACCTTCACTACTGTGCTGCAGGAGAGGCCGGAACCTTTTTGCGGTGGGACCATCATCCCCTTCACGTCAACTTTACAACTTTAGCATAAATTTAACCGAGTTTTAACACCTTTCATAAATGATCATTCGTAGGTAAATCTATATCTTTAAAGCGCTATTTGAAATCCATACTTAAAATTAAAAATCATGCTCGTATTTTGGATATTCACGGCTGTTTATTTACCAGCAGCAGGTAAATTACTGACTTATTTTTATAACGTAAATGTCTTAAATTATTTTTGTTTGATTACAATGTGTGTTTACTTAAACTAGTAGTGACAGCAGAAGATGAGATGGTGAAAATTACCGGAGGAACACTGTTGATGGGGACAAGTGCCTCTGATGGAAGAGATGGAGAGTCTCCTGTGAGAAAAGTCAAAGTCCAGTCTTTTCAAATGGACAGATTCCCTGTGACTAATGCAGACTTCAGGTATTTATCAAGTCAAGAGGCCTATCTTTAAAAGCAGTGGGTTAATTAACATAGCCAGTAAAAATCAGATGATACAAGTAGATCTGATTTGAATTGTAATATAGGCCTATTA
Organism: Mugilogobius chulae; assembly: GCA_038363315.1. Lineage (NCBI taxonomy): Eukaryota > Metazoa > Chordata > Actinopteri > Gobiiformes > Gobiidae > Mugilogobius > Mugilogobius chulae. The sequence goes on along the minus strand of CM076399.1, from coordinate 12,887,641 downwards.
GTATGTATTCTGATCAGTGGTGGATGAAGTACTCAATTTTCCTACTTAAGTAAAAGTACAGATACAGGGGCAAAAATTTACTCAAGTTAAAGTAAAAGTATCACATACAAAAATCTACTTAAGTTAAAGTATTAAAGTATTAGTTGAAATTTATTTTTACTTGATTGGGATATCTACTTTTTATGCCTTAAAAATATGGCTAAAAGAGACAAATTATAGTCTAATTTGTACATTTATTTATTTATTTAATTTAAGCCTGATTTTGGTCCAAAAGTGACTAAAGTCAGATTATTTGGTCAGATGAAGCAACAGAATTGACAACTTAATTAAGCCAGTTTAATTTTGAACATTTTGGTCAAAATCGTCTAAAATGTATAATATTTAGGGAAGTTGTGACGTTTTCAGACATTCTCAAACCTACAGAAAAGTACTTTTACTTTTTAGTCCTTTTCAAAAATGTAGTGAAGTAAAAGTAAAAGTATCCAGAATAAAATATACTTAAGTAAACCGTGTAAAGTTACTTAAGTACAATACTTTTACTTTTGTACTTAGTTACTTTCCACCACTGATTCTGATATTGTCATTTCAAACTGTTTATTTTTCTTTATACTGTATGTCTGTCATTCACATTGACGTACCACTTTTGCGTACATTTCCTTGTCAAAATAAAGAAATCTAATAATCAAATATCAGGTAACTTCTTTCATGTGAACAAAGCCTCTGACAAAACTATTCAGCATATTATGAAATACTTCCAGGGAGTTTGTGAGAGCAAACAAGTACAAAACAGAAGCAGAGACAATCGGGTGGAGTTTTGTGTTTGAAGATTTTGTGCCAGAGGAGACAAGGAGCAAAATCACCGAAAGGATAAAGGTATATTATAAACTATTTTTTATGCTTGGTTTATCACTTATCACACAAGATGAGAGGAACAGTTTTCGTATTTGTTTCTTACAGTCTGCACCTTGGTGGTTGCCTGTCTGGCGCGCGTTCTGGAGACAGGTGAGACCACATATTTTGGGTAAGGTATGAGCTATGACCTACAAATACCAGTGATTCTCTAAAGCACTTGAATGTGTCGTACTTAGTAGAACATAGCAGCACTGATTTATATCTCTAAGTATGATAATAAACTATGGAAACTTAAAGCAGTGCCCTGATACTTTACCTTATGAAATACATTTTAGGTCAATAAACTTAGTCAATATATACATTTTAATTCGTCAGTTGTTAAATCAAAAGCAGAATTGATCATAGATAGTCACTGTTTTAAATTATGCTGACAAATGCTTATGTAAATGTGTGGTATTATCTTCAAACTGTGTTACAATGTCTAGCTTGAGTTTCCAATGATTTGATACTAAAAAGTTGTATTAAAATCTTTCAGCCGGCTGGTCCTGCTTCCGGGATAAAGGAGCGCATGGACTTTCCTGTGGTCCATGTGAGCTGGACCGATGCCCGGACCTTCTGCGAGTGGAGAGGGAAGAGACTGCCCTCAGAGGAGGAGTGGGAGTGGGCTGCAAGAGGAGGGCTGGAAGGTACTGCTTAAATATGTTACTGTTAGGAGAGAAAACTATTTTAATGTGCCTGATTGGATAAAAAGTTGTGGTCCTGCTGTCAACAATTTATCTACTAGTTATAACCCAGCAAGCTGCTTATTGCATTATTTCAATCTACATTATTTGTCAGATATCTAAATGTACAATACTTTTAGGCTTTTTGATTATTGCAGAATTAGTCACTGTGCACTTACATCTGTAGAGCCGTTGTCCAGAACAGATTAAAATCAGTACAGGATGCTTTGTTTTTTTAGAGTTGATGGCAAATACACAACATCAAGTTTAGCATTCTATTGTTGGGGGCCTCAGGGGAAAACAAAATCTTATAAAGAAGCAAAAAACTTAAAGTGCGTATGACAGGTTTGATCATATTTTCAGTAAAACACAATGAACATTATTATATTTAAGATTTCACCAAACAGTTAGCTTGTTTTCACCTAGACTGGCTGTTTTTATGAAGTTTGTAGTTGTATTTTATCCAGCAAATTTGGATATTTGGACTTATGTAGATGGGGAACCCACAACTGTACCTAGTTTATATAATTATTTAAAACTTAAATTGTGTTAAATGGTTATATAAACTCCCAGGAAACCGTGTCAGTGTTGTGTGTAAATTGTCTTTGCATTTTGGCGCTTTTTGACGACACATGTGGAGGGATTATGTTTTAGAACTCAGATTACAATCTGTAATATTCAACTTTTATTTGTCAATTTCTTCATAATTTGCAACGTAACTGCTGTAAAACTGTGATAAATATTTACTATACTATACTATACCCTCACCAAACTAAGTAAAATTAGAAACATACAATAATCTGTCATACGGGCTTTAACAAGACTGAGTGGCATGTGTTCATGTGTTTAATACAGTTTTCTCCTCCAGGTCGGACTTACCCTTGGGGAAATAAGTTTATAGACAAAAGAGCCAACTTGTGGCAGGTTTGTCCCTTATGTACTTACTTACTTACAATAGTATAAACTGTACATTAGCAGCAGCAGGTTTGTGGTTTCTGTAAAAAAAAAAAAAATGCACCAGACCAAGTGCACTTTGCAGCTGCCCGATATGAAACTAGGGCTGAAACTTTCACACTCAAACGTTGTGTACTGTTTCTGTGTGTAGGTGTTCAAAGATTAACTGCACCAAACAACCACAATCATTTAGTTAAAGGTTAAAGAGAAGCTGAGGGTTTAAGCCACTGTTTAATACACAAATGATCTATAAATGTTCATGTGTGCTAAATAGGTTTAGTAAGTAATAGTTTTTAGCAATAATCTTGTTTTTGTCACCACACTGAAGCCTATCCACATATACTTTATATTGTAGCATGGGCACTGATGATTGTAAATGCACGAGCTACTGAAATTCCCTCGACTGTGGCTGCATTGATTTAAACAAACTCACTTTAATTGACCTCATTTTGTCGAGAGTCTAAAGTCCAGTGCTCTCTCAGATTTATCCTGCCAACGCTGCTGTTTTTAATGAGCCCAAGCAGTGTTACTTTTATTTCAGCTGTTTAATAGAATTGATTAAAATGCAATGACAATATATTATTTCTGTTTTAGGGAACTTTTCCTGATAATGACACTGCTGAAGATGGATTTCATGGAGCTTCCCCCGTGACTGCTTTTCCTCCTCAAAATACTTACGGTATTTATAAACAAATGAGAGTCTAGACTGACGTTAACATGATGAGTGCTAGAGATGACTCATTCATTCAGATATTAACCAGCATGCTTGAAATACTGGGAACGTTTTGTCCGAAGCTGCTACGTGACTTCGCAGGTGTAGAAAACGCCACCTATTGTTTGTCTTTCACAATATGACATTGATGGTATGTATCTCTATGGAAACAAGCAGGTGACGCTATGAGGTCAAATTAAATTATATTAATTACAGTGTTTCCTCATTGCAAACATACCTGGTGTTGTGCTTCATTTAGGTCACACATTTTAACACATAAATTCGACACAAAGTACACATAAAATATAGATTTTTGTGACGATCTCGACTGAAAAAAGGCACTAGTAAAATATTATATTTGTTTTGTTTAATATTGTTGAGTAAAACACTTCATTAAAGACTCAAATAATTAACGCTACGATTTAATGACATCATGTGGTGCAGTAGAACATTTTGATCTTTGGAGGTTTAGACAGTGTAACAGTGGAGATTAGGCAAGGCAAGTTTATTTGTTTAACACGATTCTTACACAAAGTAATTCAAAGCACTTTACAAAGCAGCAAAAGATACATTAAATCAATCATAATATTTTGTATTGCCACACAGTGGAATTTTCAAAACAAAGTATTAACTGTTCTGTTAAATGTTCTCAACAAAAAAGATACACACTTTGCCTTTCAGATTTATAAAAATGTGACAGTGTTAAAATGTTTTACAAGAGAATGTTTGATGCTAGTGGACCAAGCAAAAGGGGAAAAGGCAGAAAACATAAAGTGTACTGTACTTAGCTTTATACATAATAATAAGAAACATACTAAATGTTTGTTGGAGATTTAGTTCATGCTTTTCTTACAGGTTTGTACGACATGTTGGGGAACACGTGGGAGTGGACCTCGACTCCGTTTCGTGGAGCACAGAAGATGTTTGTGCTGAGAGGAGCTTCATGGATCGACACTGAGGACGGATCGGCCAATCACAAGGCCAGAATCACCACCAGGTCGGTCCAGTTTGCGCAGGAAGTAATAGTCTTTAAGTAAGAATGAGCTTTAAAGCTTAATTACCCTGTTGTTTAGGATGGGAAACACCCCAGACTCTGCGTCCGATAACCTCAGCTTCAGATGTGCTGCTTCCATTCACAACACAAGGACAAAACCAGAAACACTTCTGAATTATGAAGAAGGTTTACACATAACGAGATAAGTGACTGATTATGGAAAAGGGAATGTAATACTGTGAATAAGACTGCTGTTTGCTCCTATGGAGGCTTTACTTATATTTGTAATATCTGTATTAAAATATACTTTTCTGTTGAATAAAAATGGCACTTTTTAAATATTTTTGCCACAAAATGTCTTGCTGAACATTGTCACAGAGTTGATCGATTAGGTGTTGTAGGTGACTTTTAAAATCACCTTTTTAAAGTGCGTGTGACAGGTTAGACTACTTTTTAGTAAAACATTGTAAACATGATTAAGATTTCACTATAACATTAGATTTGTTATCACCCAATTTGGTTGTTTTAGTGAAGTTTATTATCGTTTTTTTGTCCAGTAAATATGACATATGAGGAGGGGAACTGTTACCTGGGCCAAAATCAACATAAATACACACTCTTGTGACAATGGGACAAATTATTATAACTTATAACGCTCAGATTGTGTTAAATAATTGCTTAAACCCCAGGAAACTGTCATTTGTGTGTAAATTGTCATTTTGGTGCTTTATGACGACACATGTGGAGGAATTCTGTTTAGGAATTAAATTACTTCCTGTAATTTTCCACTTTTAGCTGTCAATTTCTTCATAATTTGCAACTTAAATGCTGTAAAACTCTGATAAATATTTACCACAAACAATAACACCAAACTAAGTCAAAATTACAAACATTTCATATGAGCTCATATGAGTTTTATGTAATCTGAGTTTGCGTGCAGTGAGCAGCCTTGATTCTGTCACATTCTCAAATCCAGTTTCTGCTTTCAAAAGGTGAGTCTCTTTGATGTGGCAAATGTCCAGACCAGTTTTGTCCAGACCTAAACCAAGTCTTTGTCTCCTCTGTTTGCTTTCCCATGAGTGAAAGAACGGAGGGAGAAAACTGTCCCTTCTTTGCAGAAAGTTTCGGATGACTGCAAACTCAAAAACACATATTTAAAAATATCAACTGGTAAACAGACACAGTTTAATTCAAAGAGCATAAAACAATATAGAATAATCATGTGCTTCTTTATCTTGATCTGAATCTGCTTGCATTCAATAAGTTTCACTCTTGTCTAATATAATAATAAACCTCAAGTTAGTAAAAGTCTAAAAAGAGAAAATAACACTAATGGTTTGCGTTATCTGGAATGTTTTGTTGCAAACATTCGAAACTAAAAGCTGGCAGGCTGCATAATTAATCCAGTTTCCATCTATAAATAGCTGCATTTACAGTGTCCTCAGTCACCGTCTGATCTGTTATTGTTTTGTTTACTTGAACGTGCCCAATTCCACATTCTCATCTTCATTCATAAATTCACAGAGTTCTTACGCCGGTTCATTGAAACACCTCCGACTAAACTAAGATTAAAATAACTTAGAACTTTAATATCAAGTCACAATATCCAGTGAATCACAATATCATGCGTCACTGTATCGTGATCGTATCGTGACAAAAGCTTATCATTACAGCTCTAATTAAAATAAAACAAAAAAGCTTAAGCTGAATCATAACTCCAACAATATAAATAGATATTTTTCCACAGCTGCTACAAGCTCCTTATCTTTTCCTCTGATGTGGTCAACCAATATTTCCTAAAACGTTAAATACTCCAATTGGTTTTCTGCAGGATGTTGAGTCACTTCTGTAACTTATCACCAAAATGAGCCCCTCTGTTTCCTAAAAGCTTGTTGGTGGAGTTCCCCTCATGAGCAGAAATAAAAGATGAGTAAGTGTGGTTAGGTCGCTTTATTTTCACACATCGTTCCACATAAAACGCCACATTTGTCTGTAACAAGACCAAAGCATTTCTTTCCACGAAATCAGAGACAATTTTAATAACGTGGTTTATTCTCAGGTTCTGCACATTTTCAATGTTAATGAAGTAATAATGAATATTGTTTGGCTTTTGTGTCCTGCCCCTTCAATATTATCTAGTGCAGTTATTTTCAAACTTTTCAGCGCTGTGGCCTCCTATTCAAGTGACTTTGCTCAAGATCCCCAACAGTAACTCACACTGAATTCAAAATGACATAGACTGTTTTAACTCACCGATTAAGATGTAAAAAGTACAAATTATGACATTTGTAGAAAATTGGATTTAGAATTGTTACTTAAACTAAGAATTTTAGTTCTAATCAGGAGCCAAATGCAGCGCTCTGATTGGTTGTGCTCAGGTGGTCCTCTCTTTTTGTAAAAAGAGTGTTTTGAATTGAAATTTCAACCAAATGAAAACATGTGGATATTAACCATGCGTTGAAGGATTTATAAGAGGAAGTCACACGATTTAACACCTTAATTGTGTTTGCAGTGTGAAAATAATTTACCCCACCTTTAATTTTAAACTCAAATTTCTTTCATTCTTGTTGCATGAACAACAACAACATTTGAGGCCCCCCTGCAGAGCCTCTGAGGCCCCTTTGGGAGTCACTGATAGATGTTTCTGGATTGTAAGAGTAAAGACAAACACTTAAAATCATGATTTAGACACCAGTCTATTTTAAAAGATAGTGTCTAATTTCTGTTTGGTTTAAGAAACAAGAACATGTCTCTTGTGTCTTTATTTGTGACCAGAACTTTATGTTAAAACTGTAATTAGTAATTTCATATAAAGACTTGAAAAAAACAAAAATAGAGGACTTGGACTTGTGGGGCACTGACTTGGGACTTCTTGGTGCCACCTCTTTGTGAAGCCACTGTATTAAATTATGAAAGTTGTCTTGTATTTTACTGTTCTTCTGGGTGCTAAAACAAAAACAATTCTGCACCGACCACAATGAAGAAGTAACTGGTACAATTTTTAGTTGCCTCATGTAATGCTCTACATGCAAAGTATCTGTATCACTTTATAATAACTACACCTTAATTAGACTTAGTAAAGCATGAAGAAAGCTTTAATTTTTCAACAAATGGTGAATTAATGACTGAAAAGTTTATTAAGGTTTAGTAACTATTTAATTAAGGAGCTAAGGTTATGATTTAGGATTGTGGAAAGGTTCTGGAGTAATAAATAGTTACTAAGGCTTAAAGAGAAGCTAAACCCTAAAATAAGTGTTTTTGGCTGTTAAACTGTGTATATGGTGTTTAAATAGCATTGTCTACTGTTTTGAGTCATTTTTTTTGGCATTTTTAGTGCAATATGAGCAAATTAGCAGGTTTCAGGTCAACTCAAAATGAAGCACTAATTGCAGACACCTGCTGTCAATCCAATCACACTGCTGCTCTCCTCTTTGAGCCCCTCCTTTTCCTTTTCCCCCAATGCTTTTCAATGAGTTTGATGTGTTTGAAATGTGTTTGTGGTTGGAGTTTGGGGGGTGAGCTTACCTTTAATAAACTTTTTCACGTATGAAAAATAGTTTGTTTATGATTAATTAAGGCCAAATAAGGTGTAGTTAATATAACGTTTACCAAAGCATCTGCTAGAAAGATAGATATTAAGACTTTTAAGTGTTCTTCTCTGCTGCAAGTAAGTCCAAATACTCTACTGTTTTTGCTATTTATTCTTTCTTACTTTATTATTGTCCCTGTCACCAAGCACTTTGAGGTTTTTAATGCGTCAAGCAAGTCTAATTTTATTCTTTCTCTCAATCAAAAGGTCTCCTCCCTCTTTCAGAGCAGAGCCAGCGTCAGGTATGTTTGCGTGTGATTTGTCTGAAACCGCACACACCTACAGTACACACACACACTTGCACACACACAAATCTCTGAGGCCACATCCTCCTTTGACATCACATCGTCTCATGCTTTCTAGATCAGGAAAAGCAAGTTTGAGCACATTTCTGACTGACTTCTCTCTCTCTCCTCTCACAGTTTTGTCACATTCGGCTGCAGCACACACCTGATGCTTTAGCTGTGCTTGTTTTTGTGACTCAAACATGGACTACAATCAGCCTTTTTCGGTCCTGAACGAGAGACTGCGACCACGTGTCCACACCGGCAGTCAAATCTACTCCTCTCTGAACAGACTGGAGGACAGGTCATCACGGGTAACCTCAATTTACTACACGAGACCATCAATTCTACCGACAACTTCAGCTCCAGAGCGTCCAAAAGTGTCAGGACGAGATGACTTGGACAAGACCTTAAAAGTGACAGCACAAGATGAGCTGGACAATACCTTAAACTCAGACCCTCCTCAGCTGTTTGAAGACAATTCCACGTTACTGTCCGAGATGGGGCTGAACGAAGCAGGAGACGAGGATGATTCAAGTTCAACAAAGTCAGAAGAGAAGGACTGTCCAGGGGAGTTATCATCTGTGAATCGGATAGAAGAGGCCCCAGAGTCTCCCTCGGCAACAGAGGGGGACGCCCCCAAGGAGAGCATCCTGCACAAGGCGTTCATAGACGGGACGCTGCCGGACCTCATCAAGAGCGGACGACCCCTGGGGAGAAGAAACACACTGGGACATGTCAATGATACAGTAAGATCAACTATTATTGTTACTGCGTTGAAATATTGTTTTATTTTGTCACTGCAAGAAATAGATATTAGGACAAGCTGAAGTTGCTTTTTTCTAGGATCTGAATCTAATTTCAAGCATTTTGACTAATTTAACTTAAACTTATTGTAAAGACATAGATTACTTTCCTTGTTTCAAAGTGTTTTGAACTGATTTCAAGACATGGCTTCTTATTTTAACCAAACTATTTGCCAAGGTCAAGAAAAGCTAATTTTGTTTTTTAGCCAAATTCTCTTATAACCAGTTAAAATTGTATTGAAATCAGTGAAATTTTCTAGAGTACACAAGAAATTAAATCTTTCCAGTTAAAACAGCTAAAATCTGGACTAAAATTTTAATTCCAAGTCATTTTAAGCAAGTCTAGATTTATAGTTTGTCCAGTGATGGGTCTGGGGGAGGCAAATTGACAAAAAAAATGTCTAAATATGTTTTATTTTCAAACCTACTTATTGTCAGCCTTTGCAACAATCATTGCAAATTGGTTAAAGTACTTTTTATTTGACGTTTACGATGATAAGAAAGAGACGAATAGTTTGCATTCATGTGACGTCACAACATTCGTTAGATACAGTGAGATAAGATGGCCTTTATTTGTCCAACAGTGGGGAAACTCCAGTGTTGCAACAAAAAATTCAAGAACAGAAGTAGAGTAGAATAGAAACATGCAATTAAAACAGGTAATAGCTTTAAAGACAGACAAAGCACTAAAAACGTTACATTGCAAAAACAAAACTTACAATAACAATAAGCAGCGCAGTGTAAAGACTGAGATACTATTCTTTCCCCTCTAAGCCTCAGAAAACACTGTTATTAATTTTCCAGATACTGCACTGTGCAAAGGGCTGTGGCTCTTTACTCATTGCTGATCCTGTTTTGAAGTAAGGCATTTATGACAACAATGCTTCTACCGTTGGAGGTTTTATCGAGTAGAAACTTGTGGCTGTTTGTAGATTTTGTTCAATAGGATATACGTCAAAAAAGGCCTGAAACAATCATAATTTACAGAGAGAAAATGTGACATGTTTATAACAACTTAATATATCCCATTAGTGGCTATGTTAAGTTGCAAGTTATTTTCAGGAAATAAAGAAATATTTAAACAACTGTGGTTTGATCTGATCTGAAGTGAAAAATTATATGTTGCTTATTAGATTGCCCAATTTGCATGTCATTTAAATCGCCTAATCGTTTCAGAAATCAGATTTTGTTGTACGTGTAAACATAGCCATTGTCAACAGAAACTGCTGATCTAGATGCTTCTGGCAAACTGGAAATACAACCCATCATCAACCCAAACTCTAATCCACGTTGTCAGACATAAACAAAAGCTCACAGAAGGAAGGAGAAGGACATTGTGTTTTGTTTCCTGACCAGAATTCACATTGCACAGAATAAAAAAATCTAGTTATACAATATCTGGTAACTTGTGCCTTTACCAGAGTTCAAATTCCTGGAGTGCCATTGCTTCGTATCTGCCAAAGCAACTCAGACTGTTGCTCTCTGCAGATTAAATTTGGGCTGAAGTTGCTTAGTTGATTTATAGTGTCTTAACTTAGTCATTCTCAACTTATTTTGTCTTGATTATCCACAAAGCATGATCTCACACATTACCCCCTGTATTTTTTGTTTTCAAGGAGAACTTTTGTGACTTTATGAAAGTGTGCATGTGAAGATCAATAATTCACAATGTGTTCACTGTAAAACACAAAAATGTTTTAAAGTAACTTAGAAAAAGAATCAGATCCGCTGACTTCTTGTTCAAAACTGGAGATCCGATAGGCTACATCTCTTCATTGTAAAATTAACTTTAACACATTTTTGTTGTTGTTGGAAAGTGTCTACATGGCAATTTTAGACATTACATGTTTTACTCTGAATCAGAATTTTTGAGTAATCACAAGTAAATACAGACAAGTAGGTGGGGGTAGGTGGTAGGTGAAGACAGGGATTTTCTGAGCACTGGAGCATCAGCTGGAGGACAATACTGTATAACATTACTGAAACATGCATGAATCAATACAACTTTGATTAAACTAATGAAGAGAGAACACTGCTGTAACATGATTAAAAACTCAGAAAATTAGATTTAAATAATGTCTAAAATTGCCTATGAACATGTAAAATACTTTTAATTCTATACCTTTCTTTTAAATCTGCAGTCGTTTTATGTACCTCCCAGCAAGTGGTTGTGTACCCCTGGTTGGGAAACTGTCTTAATTGGCCAAAATGTGTATGTGCCACTAGTTTGATTTAGTTTTTTCAATTAAAACTTTAACAAAACAGATGGAGATTGTTGATGATTTTAGAGCTAATTATTGGCCTGATCAACCTTTTTACATACATGGTTTTCTACAACTTTTCTAGTTCTTTTTACATAAATTTGTTGTCTGTGCAAGGTCAGCTTGGGTCCAGTAAATGATCAGATCAAAGGGATACTTATCAATTAACAGAGAATGTCTTTAGTCAACCAAGAATTTCCTTGAATTTCCTTGAAGTCCTAGTTTGAACAACTGTTTAATTTAAAGGCTATTTGTATACTGTTATGTTGTTGCCCTTCTTTGGGTTACTCATTATTACTCATATTACATTATGTTTAGGCTTAAATTAGGCCTGATAAGTCACTTTTACATTAGGCTGCATTTGAAAACCCAAATATTATCTTGATAAAGGTTTTAGAAACATGATGCTAGAACTTTTAAGATCCATTCTTAGTTTTGAATGTAAAAGTTATGTTTATGTTTTGTAATGTAGCCTACGAATGTGCAGCAAATACATGTCTTGTCAAGTTCCTTGAACAGCAAAAAACACTAAAACCAATGAATGTGTAGAAGGTTGTTCAAGCCAGAAATTAACCCAGAAGTGCAGCTTACAGCCAGTAAATGGCAAGACCAGTTCAAAGCCATGTTTAAGTAAAGTTAGTTTGAGGTGAACATTTGCACCAGTTTTAATCTAATATAATTTAAGAAATCACAACACAAGACAATGATTAGCTAAAACTAGGACTCCCTTGGTCTGACGACAAATAACTTATGAGTGTCGTAACTTGTAAAATATTTTATCTTTTAGCTCGTGTTTGGTGCAGCTGCTGTTCCTGGAGATAATGACAGCTGAGGTTGTTGTCTTTTGTAACAGGCACAAAACCAGTTTGAGACCAAAATGTTTTTACAATAGGAGTTGGTTGTTGGAGAAAGTTTTTACCACTAATCCAGCAAGTTAAAAACAAGTGTATGCATACAGAGAAAAATTATGAAACACAGATCATCTAAACCTGATCATTTGAGTTTTTATAGAGGGATGCAATGCTACTGTGAGAAAAAAGTCAGAAAATGATGTTATGAAGGAATGAGGACACTTATCTGCAGTTACAAAACGTATCTCAGACAGAAAATGTTGTCCGTCTTAATGCTAAATGCTTAGTTTGTGATTTTGGTGAAAGAACAGACATTTTGTTATCGTAAATAAAATGAAGCGTTTCATCCAGTTTTCTTATTGAGCAAACATAAATCCAGCCTGGAGAACTAGCATTACTTTAGGTTACAATGTTGTGCAGAAAAGAACAACTATATGTGCAAAAATGTACTGTAGAGTCGAACCAGGTACTGTATGTAGAGGTTTACACACAAAGTATACAGTTAAATACAATTAGTTACAGTTTAAATTTGGTACGTTTAGGAGCCAAAACAAAATATGTGTAATTACAATGCATAAAATCATACTTTCAAGCCCAGTTCAGAGTCTTACTAGACCAGAAACAGAGATGTGCTTTGGTTTAGTCTGACTCAGTGTTGTACTAAATGCCTTATACTGTAGACTAAATATATTTTTGTGTTTGTTTTCAGCTGAAGGAGGTGCGCAGGGAGGTGGAGCTGTCCCGTCGGAGGAGCATCAGACTCAAGGCCCAGGTCGACAAACTCCAGGAGAGTCACGAGGGCCAGGGCTGGAGCCAGGACCGAGAACGGGTGAGTGGACAACAAAAACAAGATTTACACGACTCACAAAATACTTAAGGATAAAAAACATACAGTTAATTATTGTTGACAGACAGACTTAAAGCAAAACTAGCATCTTTGTACATCTCTGTGACAGTTGCACAAGGATTTAGTTTAGGGACATTTCCTGCCTTTGCAACTTCTGTACACCGACCTGACGACGGCTTCCCTGAGAAACCCGGCTCTTTCATTCTTAAATTTGGCTGTGAAAATGTTTTTGAAAGACTTTTTGCTGCCCCATTTCAACATGTTTCAAACATGCTTTTGGGCTGGGATTGAATTTAATTAAATGTGTTGTGAACTGTAGGTGGAGCTCTACTGATGAAGGTGCCTAATTCTGCTTTAATTTTCAATTATAAGAGAGTTTTCTTCTATATCTGATACATGTAGGTCAGAGTAGGCTGTGTAGAAGAAAACTAAGCCTGGATTTACAATATTTCTTTAAATATACTGTGTATTTCTTGCATTTATAGACAGTGTTTAATACTGTGGACCACTCCGGCTCAAACCATAACATCTCCATGGAGACAAGCAAGGGGTGGAGCCTCAAAAAGAGCATTCACCTTATTCTGACCTGCCCACTTTTCTTGAACGACACTTCCGGATTAAACTGTGGCTGCTTAAATTAGATTCGTTTTAGATTCATATCTATTTGAGATTGTTCTACGAGACAGACAAGCTAGCATGTTAGCTGCCTTAACAGTAGGGCTTTAGTCGACCAAAGAAACTCTTGGTGGACTAAAGCTCTCCCATCAACCAATTAATCGACTAAGAAGGGAGCGTGGCAAAAGCTTTGAAACTAAAATGTGTGTTTTATTCTAGTTATCTGACCCATACAAAAATACAAAAAATCCAATGAAGTTCATGCAAAAACAACAATTTATACACAAAATGAATAGAAAACATGGTTGTTTATGTATAAAATGGCAGATCACACCAAAAATTCGGTTCCAGATCCTTACAAAATTGCAAATTCTTGTTCCTTTTCAAGATTAAACCTTATAATCGATCTAAAAGAATTAGCAGACTAAGGCCAATTTTGGTAGACTAAGATGCCATCGACTGATTAATTGACCAAACAACTTAAGGACTTTAGCCCTACTTAACAGAGCTTAAAGGAAGTGTCCTGCTAAGAAAAATTGATGCGGTGGAATAAGATGAATAAAGATCCCTCAAAGATCAGCAAAAAGCAAATCTTTCTACATAAAAAAGAAGTAGTAAGAATATTTTTGGCGGTATACAGCTGTTGTGTATATTATTTCCTGTTTTGTTATGCATATTTTGATTGAAACTATTAAATTTCCCAATATTTCTCTTTGTATTTGTGCTTCAGGTGACAGAGGAGGTGCTGTCCATCCTGCGTCTCCTTCACCCTCTCACGGACGCGGAACCCCTGAGGGCCCCTGTGGGAGAGAACCGGCTGGACACGGCCCTGCAGCAGCTCCTGTTTGTGTCCCGAAAACTGGCCCTGGACCACACCACACAGGTCTGCACCGCCTCACGGGTCCTGGTCTCGCACAGGGAGGGTTAAGAGGTGTAATGTTTGCTCTGAGTCAATACAAGAAAGCCAAAGGTGGATTATTATGACACATTTAGTTTCACTCTGATAATCCACGCCAGGGCAAACTTTACACCTCTGGTTTAGTCGTGTAGGTACGATAGAAGGTCTGATTTAGTATTATTGTAATTCTGGTGTTTGCGTTGTTCATTTTTATGGCTAATAGCCTACAACCTTGAAAAAAATTTTGCTACAAAACTTGAAAAACAAAAAAGAAAACATGTTCAAAGCTAATCTAACAAAATATGGAATGCAAAAATGGGAGAAAAAAAAAAAATTGAAATCAAGGGCAAATAACTTTTTATCTTACTAATAATTATGTAATGTTTACCATTGCAAATATTTGATTGCAAGTATGTTTAATTACTATGGGCTCAACAGTGGAGATGGCTGGTTCTGGAAGTAAATTGCCGCATTGTAAAGTTCACAGACATAAAAAAATTAAATATTAAGATTTGAAGACATATCGCGAGCTAGCCAGCTATGTGCAACTTGATCCACAACGCAGTTCTTTTCAGTCAGAAAAGCACATCTGTAACTTAAAATTCGGCAAAATGTCTAAATAACTTTGTAGTTTATAAAGCAGGAAACGGATTTTAAACAAAATGTAGGTCTCATGCTCCTGACTCACCACAGAGCTGATTAGCCTGGAGAACGTTTTCAAGCTTTTAATATATATATGTATATTTTTCGAAATCCTATGGGATTTATAAGGAAGCCCGTTGAACCAGGAAGTGGTCGGTCACTGTTGATCTCCATTGCTTAGCATTTGGACAAATAAGGACTGGACAACAAAAAATATATCAAAGTTTCTTAATCAATACATTTATTTATTTATCTACTTCTATATCCCAATAACAAAAAAGTGTTAAAATATATCTTTAAACTCACAAGATTAGATTATTTGACACATGAGGCATGTGTACATACATTTTTCTTTGGAAGTTTACAACACGGTTTTTCTATTTATATTTTGAAATAGCTAAACATTTTCATTTTTGTAGCTTTATTTTGTTTTGTACTATTGATAAACTCGATTTATAATTTTTGGATATTTTCAAATAACATTCACAATAGATTCTATAATTCATACATTGTCCACTTCGCTAAACACCTTTCAAAGAACTTGTGCAACCAGTGCAATGTTGCTTTTTCTAATGGATGATTTTCATACTTTGCAAATGCCTCAGATTGAATATTTGTTCAGGTGAGACTGACTGTTGGCTGCCAAAGCAATAAAAGATAATTTGCATTGTTGAGGTGAAACATAAAACCATCACAGAAACTCAGGAAGTGTGTCATACATGTAAAGTAAACTACAGAATTAATCAAATTTTACTCAAATTTGATCTTTGCAGATTCATATTTCTGTAAACAACTGTCAAGTCTTAAATCAGACCAGTGGCAGTAAAAACTGGTTCAAAGCTGTGTTCAGACTTTGAAGAAATTCCTTTGATCATTTTGAGAGTTAAAGGACATGAAAGTAGAGCTGTTAAAAGTGACACAAATCATTAACAAACAAGCCTTTGTTGAAAAGTTCTTAAACTCTACCACTTTCACAAGAATCCACTGAACCATGTCAGCCATGAAACAGCTAATGTTTTAGCCTTGTTTAAACCACTTAAAACTACCACATAATGACCTCACAAGTTGAAATGGACTATTTTGAGCTTTGCTGATAAGACAGCAAGGTTAGGCCCCCCACGGGTCCTCTCACCTTTTCTTAATGAATTAATTTTTGCTTCAATCTATTAAAAGTCAACTCTAAAGCTCCCTGACATTTTATAGATAAAAATCAAACCGGAACTCTCTAATTTACAGTCAAGTCAACCATTTTGGGATGGCTCAGAATTAAATTTTACTCTAAACTTACAAATAAAAAAAATCCCTCAAATACAGTATTTTCCATATTTTTTCAAGACTTTTTAATGAGCCCTGCCAAACTTTTTATGTTAATACAGGTTCCTAAAACTATTTTTAATTAAAATAGCTTCAGCTTTTGAAGAGGAATTGTAAAAAAAAAAAAAAAAAAAAAAAATTCTAGTGTCACCAGCTGTACTTATATGTACCCAAAAAATTTTAGGCGGACTTTAAAACATGATGTTTTGTGCAGAGCTTGTTCTCATTTTTAAAAAGTCAGTCAGACATCAGAGGCTAAAACTACAGAGCCTCAGATTCTCAAAGAGCCCAGCCAATTGTTTGTGCTCCAAATGGTTCAGAAACAGTTTCCATTTGAATTTTAGATGATTTTAGTCAGGAGGTTTAACAAAAATAAAAAAAAACACAACTTTGGTTTTGTTTTTGATGAGGAAAGGGCAGTCTAACATGGTTAAGACACGACTCAATTTAGCGTAATACTGGACTTTTGATGAAACAGTGCTTCTTTATCCTGGCACATACACACTGTCTTGTGCGTGCCTCAAAAGCCACATTGTCGGCGCAGAGGCTCAGATGGAGGATGGAGCGGTGAAGGCAGCTCAGGTATGCGGCCGCTCCGGTTCACAAGTGTCTAAATCTGACCAGAGAAAAGGTCGTCACTGTCTGAAGTCATCAAAACGTCAGCGGTAATCACAGAGGAATGTGATTAAAATAGATTCAGAGATTAAAATAGATTAACAAGCTCTAACACAAAACTCTGTTGTATGCTTTGTTTTTTCTATTCTACATACATACAGAAATAGTGATATTACCAAGGCATATTTTGTATTATCTTTGATCTAAATCCCCTTACTTTCGGGAAATAAAGAAAATGCTCAATGTTTTTGTGCCAAATGCAGTCACTTTGTTAAATATGTGCACAGTTATCTAAACCAAGGGTTCCCAAACTTTTCAGACTGGGACTTCCAAAATAACCACTCGAGACCCCAACAGCAGAATAAAATAGATGTCTGTTATAATTTCAAACAATTAAAATTGTGTTTAAGTGCATTTATTTAGTAGTTATGCTTAACAAAACCAAACTTCAGTCAAACATGACCCTTCCAGATAAAAAAAAAAAACAGATTAAATACCAATAATCTGATTAAATTTATTAGGTCTTCTGTTAAAGTTATGTGTTGGTTTTTCTTATGAACAGACCTCTGTTGTATTCATACCTTGACAGTTTCGGCTGCACACTGTAGCCTTCTTCAGAACACCAAGTGACACTTCTGAAGAAGGCTACAGTGTGCAGCCGAAACTGTTCATAAGAAAAACCAACACATAGATTAAATACCAAGTCTTAATTGGGAAATTAGATCTTGAAATCATCTCGCGACCCCCAGAATTGTCTTCGCGACCCCCAAGAGGTTCCAGCCTCCACTTTGGGAACCACTAATTTATAAAGAGTATTTGTTTAGTTAAAGGTACACTGTATAACTTTTTAGCCTAAAATGGACTTGAATAAAAGCATTGTTTTGTTACATGATGTTTTTTCTAGAATAAAAATGTGTGTCTTTACTCTGTGCAGGTTCCCATCTCCCTAAAAACAACTCTTTTGCTCCCTAAGTTTAATTAAATTTTTCAATAGTATTGTGCTTTTGATTAATCACTCCCACAAAAGCTACATTGTCACTTTAAAGTTGAAATAAGTGAATTTTTTGTCAGCGTAATAGTGAACCTAAAACAAAAATCTAAACACAGAATTTTTTTCGACTGGTTTAAAATTATTGTGGAAAAAAAAAGTTGAAAATAAGTTGGCCAAACAAGTAGTATTAATATACGTAAATTGACTTATTTCTGTATGTTTTGTTATTTTTCCAGAACAACAGTGAATCTGGTGAGAGCACAGCAGAGAAAATGGCGATTCTTCAACAGGCTTTAAGAGACCGAGACGACGCCATCGAGAAGTAAGGCCACAGTCCAGTCGCTCTAAATGTAAGGAAAGTTTATCTTTTTTAACCCATGTATGTTTTGTTTTTAGGAAACTGGCGATGGAGGGTGAGCTGTTGCGCAGTAAGACGGAGATGATGGCTCTGAATAACCAGCTGCTCGAGGCGGCTCAGAAACGACTGGAGCTGTCCCTGGAGCTGGAGGCCTGGAAGGTCAGTCCCAAATCAGTATGAGGGTTTGAAACAGTGTTTATAGTTGGGCTAACTAACTTTTTAGTAGTAAATTAGTAAGCTTTGTGTTTTTCACTAAAATGTGTAAAATAAATATTGCACTTTGTGAAAATATGTCACCACTGTGCACTGTCTGAACTAAATAATAAAGAGCTGAACGCTGCTCCTGATTGGCTGTGTTTAGTGGTCCACTCCAGTTTCACTTTGCTGTTTGTAAGAAGTGTTTTTAAAGCCACAATTACAAACAATACAACACAAAATATATGCATGTAATTAACCATATGTCGAAGGATTTATGAAAGTAAGTGACTGGAGATATTTTTAGTTCTCAAATGTTCCTGATCTGTGATGTGATTGGTATTTGATATGGTTTTAAGTCCATATATCATCCACCATTAGCACATCAGACAGGATCAATTTGATTATTTCCCCTTCATAATTTCATTGGCAGCCAGTAGCTGGACCTGTAACTCAATTCCTGATGTGAGAAACACACAGGAGCATGGGACTGGAGGGTGGAGATTCTCAGAAGCATGTTGGCATAATGTACAACTTTATACTCTTATCAGTATTTAAAAGTAGTATTACCCCCTAGTGACAAACAATCCCTCGCTCTGATCCCCACATGATACTGTACTTTCTCAATCACAGAATATAATTTGAGGAGATTTAGAAGTTAGCATTAGGCTAAGAAACAGATATTTTTAGCAAAGGTGAATTCCTTGGGAAAAGTTTGCTCACTTACAAATTACTAGAAATCAAAGATGGTACATTTACCTGTGCTTGTAGTGGTGAATCAGATTTTATTTTAGTTTTCTTGAAACATCAGACTTTTCTGCATAAAGTTTAAATGTTTCCCACAATCGAAAAGCATGCAAAAGATGAGAGACAAAGTACACAATGACGTATACTTAAACAATATATTTGGGGTGGTTATGCGAGAAAGGAAATGGAGCTATTTATACAATTTGCTACACAAAGCTGGGAGAGTGAGTGAATACACTGTAATCCATTTGACGTATGTAACTAAAACAACACTTTGAGCTTGTGTTGATCTAAATATAGAAACTTGAAGTAAAGGGAGGAGACTCAGAACCAGGACAACTCCAAACATATGCACATAATCAGTGAGAGAGAAACACTTTATATTGTGCATGTTAATGTGTCTGGTCATTAACTCTCACAATAAAGACACACAATTCATCTGAGCAGCGTGAACGGGCTCCGAGCCATTTGGAGCTGGGAATTTGGCTCAAAGTCTGAGAGAAACTGAGACTGTGGCATTTGGGGTTTGATTAAAGAGGGCAACAGTGATTCGGCGTGTTTAAATACAACATTTGAAAATATTCTTTTAATTTTGTAGTTTTGTAATTGTAAATGTGTCTTATAATTAGTTACACATTAAATTATTCATCTTAATTTTAGTTATTTTAGCCAGATTGTAATACAAAAGTTAAAATCTGCTGCATGTTCCACTTGTTTCAAAACATTGCTTGCTATTTCCAAGATATTTTAGCTTTAATCAAACTAGCAAATATATTGAAACAAGGCAGAAACACATAGAAACAAGTTAAACAATCCAGGTCCAGCAAGTAAAAACAATAAAGATTAAAAATCCATATTTCTAGACACAATATTTTTTCTACAGTGTATCCTTTTTATTTCATTGATTTGGCTTTGAAGCATGTGTTTCCACTTGTATTTTAAAATACACCATAAATTGACACAACAATATATAAATACCCTATATTTAATTTTTTTATATGGTTGCAATCATGACAATTTCTCATACTAATGAATGTGGACCGGCCCTTTATCACTAGTCTGTATTCGAATATGGCCTTCGTTGAAAAAAAATTGCCCACCTTGGTCCATATAAACCCAAAATAGTTATGAATCAAATACCATGAATGCTATGAATGTGAATGGGTTTTATACAGTAACACATTAATCCAGTCTAGACACTTTACTCATGTTTCCTTCCCTTTTCTAAACAAAATATTAATTGTGACAAATGGTGACAAATAGACAAAAGCAAATGGAAAATTACCAAATATGACACAGTGTTAAATGTGGTCAACAGTTACATTTGTGTCTAAAATTAGGTCACTCATAGATTAGCATTAGGTAATGTTTGAATACACCTTTAGCAAACACGTTTGATTCAGTGGCCTGGCACATTACATTGTTATTGTATACTTTGCCCATGCACACGTTTGTGGTAAAACAGGACCAGGTCTGTTAGGTAATCTGGAGAAAAGTATTAATATTGACGGAAAATATTGACACAGCTTATCGCCCATTGGTTTTTCAAAAGTCTAATCAATCAAAATGGGCCTAAGCATTAAGAAACTCTATTGGTCTCCTCCTCCCACAAACACATTTCAAACTAAATCTTCAGCTAAAAAAACACAAGGAGAAGGTGAAAGCAAGAGTTTAAATTGGAAGAGTCTAGATTGGATTGGATGATCAGTTTGATTGGTTTGACAGTCGGTGTTTGTGATTAGCACACAGCTTTGAATGGACAAAGCTACTACTTATGAGCATTTCCTGTTAGCACAGTGTTCTTTAGCTAAATATTCCTCTGATTTGTAAATTAAAAGTTTGCATTTTCTGACACACCCACCACAACTCTGTCTGATCTTTTGAATCTTTATTCATTTAGATAGCTGCAATGAAAACCTTGTCATTCCCCAGTTGGAGTCACTGGAGTCATGGGAATTCAAATCTCGTACTCTACACTCAAAAAACAATAAATGTAACACTAATGTCAGTGACCTTGAAGTTTCACTGTTCTGAGCAGTTTGAAGAAGTTTATTAACAGTTAAATATTGTGTTTTCACAATTGTTAAGCTCATATTGAACTTAAAATAAGCACATTTAAAAAGTTAATGATGAATATTCTATGTTGTTTGTCCTGTAATGTTTTTTCGCCTGTGTAGAAGCTTCTGGTCATGCGCACATCGACTTTTGACTCAAATTTGGCTCTGACTCCGATTGGAGAATGACAAACCTCATAGAAATGCACTGAATAGGAAGTACTCAAATACAGAAGTCAGCAATTTTGAATATAAACAATCCAACTGTGCACAGAGTCTATTTTGATGTCAGAGTCTAGTCATCTTACACTGGCCTTGCTAATTTACTCAGTTTGACCAGCAGACAATGCATTTAAGCACCGTACACACTGTTGTTTTTGTGTTTGTCTTCACTTTAAACTAAACTCTTGTTTGGTGTCCCGTGTCTTTAGGAGGATGTACAGTTGATGATCCAGCAGCAGGTCCAGGCTCAGCAGCAACAGGCCGAACAATCGTCCAAGAGAAACCTCCGCGGCATCCTGAGACGAAACAAACAGCCCCCCATTCAGCGCCCCGCCAGCGTGCCCGTCCAGGCGCCCCCTTCGAGCACCAACGCCAACCACATCTACGTGAACAGACCCGCCAGCCCTTCACCAGCAGCAGCAGCGGCACAGCACCAAATCCAGCACCAACTCAGCCTCCCAGACCAGGTCCCAGTATGGCCAATTCAGGGACTCTGCCACGAAACTGGAGACTCAAGAAGAAGGGGGGACATCCAGATCATGAACGCAGAGATGATGGGTTTCAGGTCATATCACTAGATTGAAAACTAGAGAGCATTTATGGGCTGGACGATGTTTTGTTGTTGTTTTTTTAATCATCCCAATTACAATATTCAGGTTACATTAAAGTGCCTATGACAGGATTATCCACTAAAGTAAAGTTAAGATCATTCTATTTAAGGTTTTACTAAACATTTTACAAATTTATTCAAGTTTAGCCATTTTTTTAGGATTAAAAAATGTACTTCCTGTTCATAAATGGAACAGTTGCCAAGCCAAACTCTTTTAATGTTACAAACTTTAAAATTAAAACATAAAAATACACCAAGACACACTTGTTACTTGTTAAATTAAAAATGTAAATGTCGTTACATGTAAATGTAATGTGTGGTTGAGAGATGTTTTTTCCCTCTACTTCCTGTTATACTATGTTTTCAAACTTTTCTTCACAAACTTGTTCTTGATTCATGTAAAACTGTCATTCATATTTACAACAGGTATTAATCCAAATATTTAAAAAGTGGAAAAATGCATAAAAACTAAAAACGCACACTAAAGGAGACATAAAATGCTTTTTATTAGCACTTACTATTAAATATAAGAAACATAGCAGGCCATTGTTTTGCATTTTGTTAATAGTAATTAGTATTGATCAAGAATGTCTTAATAATATAAATGATATTATAAACTTATTGTGGAAAAATGCTAAATTGATATGCCCCGCTCTTCATATATTTGTTTTGCAGTTGAAAAAATGGCTACACAACATTCCTGAATCTAAATTTCTTGAACAAATGCACTTTAGCACACTTAAGTGGGCGAGGACAGGGACAGGGGACAGGTGAAGACTTTTTACTCAAACATGCAAAAGTCAATCAAAATACAACTTTGAAACTAATGATAACAAACACTGTTGTTAAAAGCACATGTTTATTTAGTCTAATATGTCTCCTTTAAATCAATCCAATATAAATGTGTTAAAATCCTTATTTAGTTGAGATTTAGTTAAATGACAAATGTAAAATGTAAAATTATTGTGCAAGAATATCACCTTTATGCCATGATTTACATTTACAACATAACTTTTGCTTTTTGAAGCATTTTTTTTTTTTACTGTCAACAATGAACTCTTTATGAATTGTTTGCATAGCTTCACATTATTATCTAAATGTTTTTGTTGCACTACTGTTTTGTAATGTAAAGATGACGTCAGTGAAGTGTCAGAGGGACAATAATAAGGGACAAAGTGCAATCTGCCTGACTGTTATGAGTTTGCATTTATTGTTTATTTTACACAAATGTTTTTGCAATATTGTAAATAAATATTGTGTATTATTATACTTTTTGGTGTGAAGTGTTTTGATTTTTTTTAAAGCTTAACACTATACTCTTATACAATTTTGTCCACCATCTGGACTTATGACATTGTAGACGTGAAAGTAAGACCGAGGCCAAAGCAGTGAAACATTAGCAAAATTAGATCATTTTTTCAGTAAAACACAGTGAACATGATTATATTTAAGATTTCACTGAACATTTTGCTTGTTTTCACCTAGATTGGCTGTTTTTTAATAAGGTTTGTAGTTGTCCAGCAAATGTGACAAAGAAGATTAGGTTCGGGAAGCATCTGTGGTTGCCATGGAAATAATGGTAAATCCGCCATGTTTGTTGTCAGTTTAGCAGAACTTCCATAGGAATACATTAGACAAAACAATTTAAAAATTATACAAAACAGCCCAATAAACTGCTGGGTCAGTACTGGTAAATGTATCCATCAATCTGTAATGTCAGTAGGGTTGTAGTTCTTTAGTTGTTTGGTCGACTAAATTTTATTAATCGACTAATTGTTATATTTAGATTATAAGACATTTGTATTCAACAGTAACAGAATCATCGATCTGAACTGCCTTTTTATATAAACACTGTTCCTCTTCATTTTCGGTTTAAACTATAGTTCTTGTATGAACTACATATTATTATTAGTCTTTTTGAGAACGTTTCTTGCCGAATTGTCACAAAATCAGTGGTGGATGAAGTACTCAATTTTCCTACTTAAGTAAAAGTACAGATACAGGGGCAAAAATTTACTTAAGTTAAAGTAAAAGTATCACATACAAAAATCTACTTAAGTTAAAGTATTAAAGTATGGTTGAAAAATGTACTTTTAGAGTAAAAAGTAAAAGTATTTCCTATAGATTTTGAGGTGAAAAATCAATTAAGCAGAAACTTATATTTTTATTTTGGAACATTCTTGATTGGGATATCTACTTTTTATGACTTAAAAATATGGCTAAAAGAGCCAAATTATAGTCTAATTTGTACATTTATTTATTTATTTTTTATTTTATTTAAGCCTGATTTTGGTCCAAAAGTGACTAAAGTCAGATTATTTGGTCAGATGAAGCAACAGAATTGACAACTTAATTAAGCCAGTTTAATTTTGAAACTTTTGGTCAAAATCGTCTAAAATGTATAATATTTAGGGAAGTTGTGACGTTTTCAGACATTCTCAACCTACAGAAAAGTACTTTTACTTTTTAGTCCTTTTCAAAAATGTAGTGAAGGTAAAAGTAAAAGTTTCCAGAATAAAATATACTTAAGTACAAATACCATGTAAAGTTACTTAAGTACAGTACTTTTACTTTTGAACTTACCCGATTTTGAAAAGGAATAAACTTGATTCTCGACACCACAATAATGAGAATTAGAAAGCCCTTTCAAGAAAGTCAGATTTTTATTCAGTGGACTGACATTTTCAACACAAAATACAAGTTTATGATCAAACATTTTAGTTTCAAACCAGTTTTGATAAACTCAAGATTATTTAAAGGTTATTTTGCAGAAAATATCAGATTTTGTTCAGAGTTTTGCCCTGTTAATGTTATCTGTATTTGTTCAAATGAGTTTCGACACCATTTTTAGCTTTGATTTGCAGTATTTTTGAAAACTTGACTTTGTGCTTCAGAGCCTTTGCCACGCCCCTTTTTTAGTCGATTAATCGGTCGATGTTTTTAGTCGACCAATAATTTCTTTGGTCGATTACAGCCCTGAATGTCAGAATATGATTTAATTAGTGCTATTTTCGGTATTTAGCTATTTAAAAATCTATTGGTTTAACATTAGACCAACTGAAATTTTATTGATGTACGCTTCCGAGCCTAATAGCCACAACTGTTACCTAGCAACCACATTGTAAATGTGGCCAAAATCCTAATAAATGACACAAATGTTATGATTTGAGAAATGACAATATTTTGTAACACTTAAATTGTGTTAAATTGTTGCTTAAACTCCCAGGAAACTGTGTGAGTTTTATGTAAATTGTCTTTACATTTTGACGACACATGTGGAGAGATGTGTTTTATAACTCAAATTACTTCCTGTTCTTTTCAACTTTTATTTGTCAATTTCTTCAGAATTATTTGCAATGTAACTGCTGTAAAACTATGAAATATATTTACCACAAAGACTAATGAAGTCAAAATTTGAAAAACTTGATAATCTGTCACATGGGTTTTAAACAAATTTTTTTCTTTTGAATGGGCTGTGTGCACGGAATTTCAGTTGGCTTGCGATTGTTCAAAAATGCTAACTTCTGTACATACAACCATTTCCTGTTAGCGTTAGCATTTAGACACAATTATGTCTCTTTTTAAACACAGAAGTGTTCTCTGATGAAATATTCCTCTGATATGTAAAGTCTTTAACATGTTTTCTGTAACATTCACCACAACTGTCTGATCTAAAGAGGATTTAGTTGTTTTAAACTGATGTAGTGAAAACCTCATTGGAGAGTATTGAACAGGAAGTCGTTGTATGTACAGGATGTAGTATTTTAAACCAAAACAAGACAACAGCACTCAGCCAATTGGAAAAAAAATCTTTAAATTGTTGCATAAAACACATGAATATGCAGCACTAGAGGCTAAGCAGAAGGAGCAGATGTGACACGTTGGAATCACACACAGACCGAGAAATGAGACTGTAAATGTGCAAAGAATCCTGTCAGAATTACCCTGAGCTGATGCAGTGTGAGCCCGGGTTTAATTAAACTTGATATAGGTGAAACAATGTTCGAGGAAATTCAAAATGTGTTTCATTTTCACTTTTAAGAATGTAATTGATGAAATCTCCTTAGAATCATTTGCACAAACATTTTCAGATAGGTCGACAGTTACTGCTCATTCTGACTTTGTTTTTTGTTGGGTAAATGCGTCTTTTTTTGTTTTTATTGGTGGCTGACCCCTGGACTAACCTTTTGCATAACAACAAAAATTTAAAGTGATTTAGATTAGGCACTGGGCAGCACTCTTTCCTCACAGTAAAAAGGTTCAACTCCCACAAGACCAGGGTTTTTTTCTGTGTGGAGTTTGCGAATTTCTCTCCATGTCTGGGTGGCACGCCGGTTTCCCCACCAATCAATAACATGCAGGTTAGGGAATGCATGGTATTGGTCGGAGATTGAGGCGAATCATCTCTGCTGAGCTGCCCAGTCATCAGTATGTAAGGCGGGGACACCTCCTGAATGTGAATGTGCAATATAAGCATTCATTCAAAGTAGACCTGTTATGTAAACTTCACTTTTCTGAATTTTTACCTTATACAGCTATGTTTTTGTTTTTTTTACCCAAAGTTGTATTTAGGTTGATTCCTGCATGTTTGAGTAATCTTGTATCATTTTGCACCTGTGATCAGAAAATCTCTGTCTTCACCAACCACTTATCTCCGCCACTGTGTTTACTTGAAATCACTCAAAATTCCAGATTTCAAGTAAACCATGCAGGGTTCAAAATAGTCATCTAGACACTTTCCAGGAACAACAACAACAACAACAACAAAGAAATATAAAAATCTGTAGCCTGTTAAAATTGAATTCTTAGTGAAGAGGCAGTGCTTATCTGTTCTGCTGTTTTAGAACTTGTTTCTATTTCTAAGCCTTTTTGAATAATTTTTGTGTTTGATAAACAAAATGTGAATTATTGATTATGCCGTAGTTTTTTCCTAAATATACAGAAAAATACAATAGGTCTCCTTAATAGTGATCTGAATGTTGAGATGTCACATTAACAGAACCAATAATGGGTGATTAAAACTAAACAAAACAAAATAATAAGTTTGCTCATATTGCAAAAACAACATTATCCTAAAACTTTCAACCCAATGATTTTATGTATAGTTATAGAGCACTGACATTTAGAGCATTTATTAGTGTTAAATCCTGAATAAAGATGGAAATGGTTAATACGAGACACTATTTTAATCTACGTAGTTTCAGAGAGACACAGGTGTGGAATAAAGGGATTTTCAATAATCTTTTATAATACGTTTAGATGGTTTGATCTCGGCTGAGTTGGTCTGACACAGAGCAACCGCAGGAGCTCACTTAAATTTAGACAAAATGTGGCTTAGTACCTCTCATCTTCAAATAGAAAAATGTGCAATTTATGTGCAATTTCATAATGATAATTTTTATAAACAGACAGAATGTTGACTGAGTTTGGTGTGATATTGTTTGTGGTATCAAATTATAAAGAAATTGACAACTAAAAGTAGAAAATTACAGGACATAATTTAAGTTTTAAAATAGAACTTAATGTCTCATCAAAAAGCGCCAAAATGCAAAAACAATTTACTCACAACTGATAAAAGTTTCTCAAGTTTAAATCTGTCTTTATCAACCTTTTTTGCAATTTTTTTTTGTTTATTTTTTTCCGCGGCACACCACCTACTAAAATAAAGGCCACATCAAGATATTTTGGAACACAAATTTATTACAATTTTACATAGAATTATTCTTTAAATGCAGAAATGGTCATTGACTTTGGTTTCTTTCTTGGTGTGAAAGTTGTTCCAAACACCCCCAAATTGTAAATAATATAAATACATTTGATTAAGTTCTTTTTTATAGATTGAATAAGTGAAACACATTTTTCAAGTCAAACCTGGCAACAACTCAAGGCACACACTATTGAAAAACACTGGTTTAAACAATCTTTTAAAACAATTAAAGTGTTATAAGTTATAATAATTTCTCACATTGTCACTCCTCATTATTGTTGATTTTGGCCCAGATTTACAATGTGGTTGCTCCACATGTGACAAAAGACTAAAAACTTCACCAAAACAACCAAACTGGATAAAAACAAGCTAAATGTGAAATCTTAATCATAATCATGTTTAGTACTAAAAATGTAGTCAAACCTGTCATACGCACTTTAATAAATCTTTGACAAAAAGAAGCTAAAATAACATCTGCGCAAACAATTTGTAAAGCAGTTTCCAACATCACTTTGACGTCATATTAATTGATTTTAATAACCATTTAAAAGAGACAAACTGGTTTTAGAGTTTTGCTGCACTTCATTATAACTACAACATATTTACATCAGTAGTTCACACTTTGTTCATTATAAAACACAAAATTAAATTGGCTTAGAAATTTAAACAGTTCTGTTGACTTCTTGTACAAACTGCAGAATGATAAGCCCCGCCTCTTTACTGTAAATTTAACTGTAACAAACAGCGGATTTAAAACTACTCCTTTGTTTATTTGTCTTACGTGACCATTTTATCCCTTAAATATTTCACTCAGAATCAGATTTTTTTGACTAATCTCATAGAAGTGGGTGGGGAAAATAGGCGTTTTCGCACATGAAAGTACCAAGAACTAGTCCCAACATTCCTTCAGCCCCTGTTTAGTCAGAACAACTACCCTGGCCCCATGTTTGTATTCACACAGCTAACGTTTCTGAAAGTGTGTCTAACTGGATTTACTATTAGGATCTGTAAAGTCTGGAACATTTAAATAAGTCATTAAGTGGTGTTAGAAAAACAAAAGTTGTCTTTTTCGATTCCACATAAAACTATGATCTACAAAACCTCAAAACATCACTGAAATTAACAATTAAAGTGTGTATGACAGGTTTGAACGTTTTTTTAATTTTTATTTAGTTTGGTAGATTAATACCTGTTGTAATTATAAATGATAGTTTTGCGTTAATCAATAGCAAGTTTGTGGAGAAAAATATGAAATATGTTGAAAAGACCAGGAAGTATAGAGCAGAGTTCTAAACTGATGACATCACACTAGGGAGACAAGGGTATTTTAAATTTTCTCACAAGAAACAGATTTTATCAGCCCTGTAAACACACATTTAACCAAAACAAAAGTCAGTTCTAGTGTATTTTTATGGCTCGAGTAAAAAAAAAAAAATTAC
The DNA here is from genome assembly GCA_038363315.1 of Mugilogobius chulae. Lineage (NCBI taxonomy): Eukaryota > Metazoa > Chordata > Actinopteri > Gobiiformes > Gobiidae > Mugilogobius > Mugilogobius chulae. The sequence goes on along the minus strand of CM076399.1, from coordinate 12,858,362 downwards.
ATTTGAAGAATTTTGGCCCAATTTATTAACTGGTCGCCAGGAAACCTAGCGTGATGTCATCATTAATGAACAGGAAGTACATTTTTAATGCTAAAAATGGCCGAACTGTAATGTAATTTGAAAAATGTTTAGTAAAACCTTATATATAATGATTTTAACTACGTCTTTGTGAAATGAGTAGTTCAACCTGTCATGGACACTTTAAACTAAATTATTCACTCTAATTTCTAATAATATTATTATAGATTACTATTTACAAATTAAATACATTTTGGGAGTTTTTTTGCTTTTAAATCATTTTCTTAAGGATGAGGAAAGTTTATCTAAATGTGAGAATGTATAAAACATGTTTCCAAGTCACCAAAAAGTTCCTGGTCTGACTGGAAAGTACCTGCCTAAGAGCTCGAGCTAAAAAAGTCCCTAAAGTGTGGCCCCAGTCCATAGTTCCTGCTCTGTGTGAATGTTCCCAAATTGGGAACAGGAACTAAAAAAGTACTAGGAACTGAAAAAAGTTCCTACAGTGGGAAAAGACCTAATGTGATAGGTGAAAACAAGAATTTTCTGAGCACTCAAGTATCAGCTGTAAACATGCACGACTCAATCCAAATGCAGCTTTGATTAAACTAATGATGAAAGAACTCATTATAACCTGGTTAATATACATTTTAACATAATAACAATGAACATGTTTTTCTTTTGTGTCCTTGGATGAAAACAATAACAAATGGGGTCAACAACAAGACCTTTTACTTTAATATAATTTATTGAATACTGTGAGTGTATACACCTTCGTATTATTGACTCTACTTGTACAGAAAATCCATTCTTCACATTGGATCACATGAAGGTTACATATTAGCACAGAGGCAACAGTGAACGAAATGAAACACACGACATACACACAGACAGGTTAAAGATAATGTTACACGATTGATAAGTCTCTCATTTTAATCTTGCCCCGTTGAACAAGACATTCAAACGTCACTGTTAATACAATTTACAATCTAATATTCATTGTGCATTAGCTCTATATTATATCTCATACCCTTCGTCAGTATTAAAAGACTGATTGCTCTCCAAATCTGCTGGGAAGTGACAAACCTGGCAACCCAGCTGCCTTTATAAAGCCTATACTTATATGATAAAAGTTTATATATCAAGTTTTATATAAATTTAAGGTCTATAAGACAAAAAGAGGCACGTACACATCATAAACACCCTTGTCAAGACGACTGGCAGTTCCCGAATCCACGAAGAAGTTTCACGACGACATTTACGACGAAAGTTTAGAAGTTGCAGCATATATTTATACAAGAGCCATATAATATAATAGACTTGGCCTTAAATTACAGGCATTACAGGTATTTGGAAATGAAACAGCGGAAAAAAACATCGACGATATAAGGGCACATTATCTGGACACGAGAGAGAGCGAAGTCAATGAAGTAGAAAATGGTTGGAGTTATTTCAGTAGCTTCAAAATGTAGTAGACGAATACTGTGTAAGTTTGATTTAGTACATAGTGTAAAATAATTCAAGCACTGATGATATTGTTGATTATGCACAATAACAACAAGATAATATTGTGTTTGTTGTCTTGAAGCAACTAAACACCCAACAAATTAAGAAAATGATTATGTCAAATGTTTAAATAAAGTTGGGAGGTGATGTTTTAGTCAGTTGTTCACTCATTAGTCTTAGTTTACCAACATTTGAAATGGGTTGGTGCAGAATTGCTACTTTAGCGCTTAACGTCATTTACCCACAATGCTTTAAGTGGGCAGGATTGAACCGGGTCTCAGTGCCACCACTTCTTAAAATGCCTTTTTTGAGCACTTCTCTGAGCGTTCAGCCCGTTCTCCCCAAACATTTTAACAGGATTGTTACATCAAATAAAAATGAGAGGTGTTCCGTTGAGATTGGTCCCCTTTTGTTTAAAGTTTGTGAAAAAAGAATCTGCAATTTTTAAAATGTTCAAATGACTTTTGCTAACCTAAACTTAGCTGAATTCATAGTAAACTATTTAAGCTTGGTACGTCACGAACATTCACAAAAACTAGTGAGGGGGATACATCTCGACAGGAGACCCATCTCGACACCAGCACTTCTTTTTTTGCCTGGGATCCAGAACCCACACTTCATTAAGCTGCGAAGAGTGGGTCTGGTCGCCATGCCTCCGCCTGCGTTTCAGACCAAATCCACATTGTACAGGGCAATCAGATTAGCTTATTAGCGTGAAGCAGATGAGACAAAGGAGCTGATTGGTCGTCTGTCATTTTGACCAAAATCTAACTTCACTCACCTCACATTAAAATCGTTTTTTTGCTTCGCTCATTGATTCTGCAGAAATTTGCGATGTTTTTCAGTTCGACCTGATAGTTTTTTAATGTATTTTTTTCGTCGGGAGCAGCCATGTTGGATTTTACATGGCGGAAGATGTGTGTCTCTGATTGGCTAATTAATCACGGCTACAGAACTCCGAAAGAGGGACACGGTGGCCAGACAATATATTTTTAATATATCGTCTGGATTTTCCAGGCAACTTCTTCTTGCCCACTTAAAGCAAAGTTTAAAACCATCAGATTAAAATAAGTTCATGAAACATTTTACTTTATGTACTAAATCAATTTGAGGAATCTCATGGGTTTCCCACAATCTTCACGTTCACTGACGTGTGCTTTGTATCGACTACAATCAGATCCATTTGTTACCCGAGAATCACCAGCAAACTAAAATGTAACAACACAGCAGTCGACATGTTGACCGTTAGCTCTGCCATAAAATGCATACATAATTACAGGAGCTGCATTTGAATGAATGTAAACGTTAAAAATATGGGACATGTGCTTGAATACAGCTGTACGTAGAGAGAGCACTGTACAAAATACATCGCAGCAAGGGCCAAGTCCAAACCCGCCAAACCACAGCAGCACCGTATCCTCGATTAAAAATAACAGTTTAATGTGCGTTTTTCAAATGTTCTCAGTCAGAAATTAATACATCTTTTACCTTTTCAAGATTAACCATATTTCAAGTCGTCATCATCTGACTTACACAAGACAGTCTTTGCAATCTTTGGATTAGTGTATTACTATTACGACCATTAAAACAATCTTAGCACTTTTAATAATTACACTGTAAAGAGTAGTAATAAAGCATGACTTAACACATTGGATACAGAGCAGTAGTCAACCAAAAATTGTTGTTTGACTAAAAGCAATCTCTGCCAATCTCTTCATGATCTGTATTGGACGTAGTCTGTACTCAAAAGACTACAACTGCAAAAGAAATCACTCTAGTAACTATTATTTATACAGAAAAGTACAATAAACTAATTACCGGGGACATATGTTGTAATTTCAGCTCCTGTCCCACATAAATTTGTATACTTAATAAAAAATAATTAGTCGACTAATAACATTTTGCCTGACTAAGACATCATTGATCAATTGATAAACTTAACGACTGACTGACTTGGTTGTAAAGTTAATTGTCTTTACTTTGGCATTTCATGTTTTAGAATTGCTGTGTGTCACAATAGAAATGCTCAAAATGAGTTTGACAACTCAGACAAGGATCTCAGAGCGCCACCTAAGATGTCATACATCTGGGAAATTCAAAATGGAGTATTTTTGACGCCTGGAGAGGTGACGACGCTAAATAAGATTCATCAAAATTGCGTCAAGTATCTGTTTGATGAGATAAAGTTGTAACATGACATAAATTTTACATTTGTGTCCTTTAATTCACTTGATGCTTGCTTAGTAAATACTTAAAATACTAATTCAATAGTTACTAAGCTTCAGTAAGCCATTTGGTAATAATGAATTAAGTCTTTGTTCATGCTTTATTAAGACTTATTAATGTGTACATATTACAAAGTCATACCATCAGTACTATCCTAAACTATTGCCTTTCTATCAGTGTAAAACTGTAAATATATTAGATCTAGCTACACTAACAACATCACTCAACATTAAAACAAAATTGAACACTACATGTTTGACACGGCTAAAAACGACAGAAGGTAAAAGTTTGGTCCAGCATAGGTTTGCATCAACATCAACTGGACCCTTCTCTTGGAGATTTTCTCTCAGAGGCTGCAACAGTTGTGTGGTACCAGTGTAGATATAATAGTTAAAGTATTTACTCAGACTGTAGAAAGGAGATGATGGAGCTGATGAAGTCCAAAGGTTTGTCGGCGTGGATCCAGTGGCTCGCGTCGGGGATGTATTGGATATCTGCATAAGGAAACAAGCGCTGGATCTCTGGGTAATCGTCAGAGCTGTTGAAGAGAGGACAGAGTAGTGTAAAGATGTAATTCAACATTGCAGTTGTCAACATTTTTGTCCTCACTCGAATACTCCTTAAGCCGCAAGTATTACCTAAGCTAAACTTACTTTTCTAGTGGTATTTAGTCAATAATTGTCAATAGCAATTGTAATATGTAAAATAGACTTAATAGATGGTAGCAGAGTGGTTAGAGCTCTGGTTGGACCAAGCCAACATCTCAGTCTCTCTGGTTGAAGTTTGCATGTCCTTTCCATGTTACTTTGGGTTCTCTCCGTGCACCTTGGTTTCCTCCCACCTCCAAAAACATGCATGTTTACGTCACTGTATTTTCTCTAGTGAATGTTTGAAAAAGTAAATGGTTGTCTGTCCGTGTCTGTCCCTGCGAACACTGTTTTCCCCCATCTAAGGCCCAAAGTAACTGGGAGAGGCTCCAGCTGCCCCTAACAGGAACAAGCGGTTGAAAATGAATGACTGAATGAACAACTGTTTTGTTTTATTTTTTTAAATAATATTTGTGCACCCAAACACCCACATTGGACTTTTTTAAAAAGTCTGAAACTATTTCAAGTACCTGCTGGTGTTTGATATGAGGTCCATGAACCCCAGGTTGAGAAACACTGGCCAAGTACAGCATTTTTATTAAATGTTATACATCTATTCTTCCCAACAAGGTGTACAAAAACTATAATAAGTGAAAATGCAATTAAAAAAAAAAACTATTTTGCTTTCTGTAGCAAATGTTATGTCCTTCAGGGGGTTTTGGAGGATTTTAAATCTCTATAACAGGATTCATAATAAAAATACTCAATATTTAACAGATACAGTTTGGAGGCACTCGAGACCCAAAAGGTTGTAAATCAAAGCTTTAACTCTGCAGTCACTACTCCCTGTGGGCCTTTACTATTGATTAATGGCCAAAAAAGCAAATATCAACAGCTGCACAGAAAAAAAATCGATCAGACCACCGCCCCAAAAAACATAAAATTCCACTATTCCTCAATACACACCCAGCCCTACTAATCTCTACTGAAGCAGAAGGAAGAAACCGTTTCAGAAATACATAATCTAATATACTTTCTCTCTTTCTATAAATACTCCTCGACAAAGTCTATTTTTTCATTGCACCACACTCTTTGTCTGCTTTGGTCTAGTTAACATCTACGCAATAGCAGCCTGATTTAACTTTCAACAATTACTACACATATGATATTAAATACCTGATGTAAGCAGAACTGGCACCTCCCAAGAACAGTGTGGGTCCCTCATAGGGCGTTTCAAAATGAGGGAAACTCAGGAGGGTTTCCAGATGAGCCGAGATGGCGTCTAAATTCACTCTCCAGGCGTAGTGTCCATTCAGCTCCATCAAGTTTGTGAGCAGAAACTGACGCACTGAGTGTTCCTAAAGAAAAGATGTACAATCATGATCAGTTTTGGGGTCAAATTATAGTAAGTACACAACATTTAATTGACAAAGAGCAAGTGACATGTGGCAAAATTAAGTGAAGACGATACAAGTATAACAAAGCATCTCCAAAATTGCAGCTGATGTCTATGGTCATAATACAGTATATAGACACGGGCATTTTTAGCGTCCCAGGAGGTATTTTAAATATCAGAAAGTGTTCCAACAAAACTATAAATGTAATCCAAGACTTTCATTAAATTGGTTTAAACATTAGCTGGTTGACTTTAGGCTTTTTTTCTGACCTTGACAGATCTGCGGAGCTGGTCCTCTGCCATTCTTCGTGCGGTGGACCTCGGGATGTCTGAGGAGATCTGGACGTCCTGCATGGCCTGGATGTAAAACCTGAAGTTTGTGCGAGTGGCGCTTTGAGACGGACTGATGTCCACCACCACCAGCCTCTCCACTATACTCGGCTGAAACACAGACACAAGAAGTAGATCTATAAAGAGGCAAAGCTGACATTTACATTTAAAGTCTATGTATGTGTGTATATGGCTACACAATTGTAATTTTCTGTGCAAACATAATACAAAACACATGTGATTCTTCCTAGTTTGTCTACAGAAGATGTTCAAAGTTTTGCCATTCAACCTTAACTTTGAACAGATCATAAATAAATAAATCTAATTGCAAAGCCAGAAAAATGTTTTTCTCTGAAATTATGCAGACCTAGATTTGTTTTACCCTTTTTTATACAGATTATTTTTATTATGGCAATGTTATGGCAGTCAGACATGTGGAAAAATTTGTGGTTGTTGCACAAAACATTCACTAACTATTAATAAACTAGGAAATAAAATGTTGCCAAATGTAGATATAAAGACTTCTTATAAAAGCAAATGAATACTTAAAACTCAAATGACAGATATAATTTTTTTCTAATTCTGACTTAGTTTGGTGTGACAATTCTTGTGGCAAATACTCATCACAGTTTTACAGCAGTTAGGTTACAATTTATGAAGAAATTGACCACTAAAAATAAAAAATTAAAGGAACGACACGTTGCTTTTTGACGACATGTCAAAAAGCAACACAGTTTACTGGAAGTTTAAGCAATCATTTAACATAATTAAAATAATATAAGTTATAATAATTTATCATATTGTCACTCCTGTGTTATTTATGTTGATTTTAGTCCAGATTTCCAATGTGGTTGCTAGGTAAAAGATGATAATTGACTTCACCAAAACAACGACATTAGGTAAAAACAAGCTAAATCTTAAAAGAAATCTTAATTGTGCTCATGTTAACTGCTTCTCTATTCAGTGACATTTTACACACTAATATTTACACATTTTAGTCTTTAAAAGTTCAAAATCTGCTCCAAACTCACCAGAGTCAGTGCGGTGGTCATGGCGGTCTTGCCTCCCATGCTGTGCCCAATCAGGACGCAGCGATCGATCCTCAGCTGGGACAGGAGCAGCTTCAGGTCCGCGCTCATCGCCTCATACGTCAGCTGCGGACTGTGGGGACTGGTACCATGGTTACGGGCATCAACCGTCAGCACCTAACTGACACAGGACGGCTGTTAAGACTTTTGTAAAAGTGACACAGGTCAATTGTGACTGTTGTGACCTAAAATTTGCACAATAATTGCTTAAAGATGACTCAAAATAGTTCCCAATTCTATCCAAACACCTTGAAACAACCAAGATTTACAGTCACAGTTCACAGTTTAACTTGACTTTAAATGCAGCCTTTGTGTCAGAGCTGCTTAAAAAGAACTAATAATCAAGATTATTTCAATTAGCACAAGTATTTCTCCGTTGCATTACCTTTCGGCCCGTCCTCTGCACCAGGGACTTGGCGATCGAGTGAAAGTTGGACTTGCTCCCAAAAAGTCCATGAAGAAAAACCAGGGGAGTGCCATCGTTTTTCCCATCGAAGACGTCGTAAGACAAGTTCACCACGCTGAAAAACAAAACCTTTTATTACAACATTTATATATGGCAATAACACAGAGTAGTTTCAGACCTGCAATATTTAAAGAGTCAGAAGAAAAGTCAAATAAAATGTACCTAAAAATGCTAAGAATTCTCTACAGTCAATAGAACTTTTTTTTCTCTGTTTGACATAATGTAAATAAATATTTGCTTCCACCTACTGGTTAAACCATAGACTTTACCTTTGTACCTTGAATTGTTTCATTTGACTCTCAGGTAAGGCTGATAATATAAATTTGTATATTTTATCATAAAACTAACATGTAGACAAATTTAACAGGTTAATTTGTTCAATGTAAACAAGTTTGTTCAATGTAAACAATTCATAGATATGATTATAATTACAAAACTGCAGCAATACTAGACAAAATAGATAGACAAACTGCTATAAAACTGTAAGATTTATGCTTAGAAATAGAAAAACAGGCAAAATGGATGAGTTTTGCCTTTTTTTATGGAATATTTATGCTATCTTTCTGTTACATCTAGCACAAGTGGGACAGGGGCCTAAAGAAATGGCTGTTGACCAACCAAAGAGGGGCAGGTGTTAACCCCACAAAACTGTCTTCAAGTAAATTACACTGCTCGCAAATTATATATGAATGAAGACAAACAAATGCAACTAAAATAATTATGCATTACAAGGTGGAAAAGATGAAAAAATTAGGTGAAAGTACATCATGTTACAAAATGTCACTTCGCAAAATCTACCCCCAAAACACTAACTAAACTGACTAAATAAATGAATAGTAAACAGCAGTGCAATTTAGCAGAAAAACTGAGTTAATACGGGGCCGTAGTAAGAGTGTGTGCATGGTGAGGCTTAGCGAAGCAGCTCACAGACCTGGCCGAGCTGAGAGCGCGGACCCCGGGAGGAAAACTCGCCGACCACCCGCTGCACAGAAGCCCCCTCTGGACGAGCCGACACAGGGCACTCATGGCAACATCAGATCCCCACAACCGCGCTCGATCAACGGCATGTGTGTGTGAATCCTGCCCCTGAAGCACAGCGACGGGACGGAGGAGGCAGGAGCAAAGCGGCACAAGCTGGAGCTGCTGGAGGTCGCTCTGTCAACAGCTGATGTGCGTCATGACGTCAGGCGCGCCGGGACGTTCTTCTTCTACTTTTACGCCTCCGCCACCTGTACACGCGCCACCTACAGATCTAAACTTTAACTTATTTTTTTTATTATGTCTTAATTTTGTTATTTGAGACATTGTTTTGTTTATTGTTGATTTTCGGTAATGTGACCCTGTTTAAGCTACTCATTTGTTGTTTACGTCTTTTTAAATGTCAATCATAAAACATAAAAATTCTTTATTTGTTCGATGCTTGCAACTTAGCTGATTATTGATTACTAGTGCCATTAACACGGATGCATTAAAAAAAAACAAAAACAAAACATGAATAATATGGAATATGTTTGGAATAATAACTTTTTTAGGGCAGTACAACTGGTGATTGCACTAACCCCTTTTTTTTCCTTTTAGAGCACTCAAACCTTGATGGCAAAGTAACATGAATATATTTTCTGGCACATTTTCAAAACTGGGTGACTTTTAATCCTCCTGGACAGTAGGGGGCGACACAGTTCACTGAAACACCAAATGGTCCTACGGAAAGCGACACAACAACAAAGCTGCAGCGTAAGAAATGCATTTTGCCCGACAGTGTCATTTTTTTAATGTAGTTGCCATAATCCAGCACATGTAATCGATGTTTGAGTCTTATATTGAAAGATGTAATCACTGAAAAAAAAATGCTTCAATGGAACTAGCGTAATATCTTGGAGTTTATGATGGTTTTGCTAAACGTGCTAGCAGCTAGCTGCTAATGTTAGCTTTCGTGTTCATCAAAATTTAAACATATTTGATTTAATTTCAAAAGACGTTGGTTTTATTAGATAACAATGTGGGCATGCCTCTCACATTTCATCGTTAACATGACAAGTTCAATCTCATTTGTTTAATAGCTTTTTGAAGGCTTGTGCTGGTTAGGTTCTTAGCTATCATTTTTCTGTTTAGCAGTGCAAAACAAATCGTCACAATGTTTTCAGTCTGTCGAAATATTATTATGACGCACTATCGTAACATTTAGAAGTGTATGTATTCTCTTATGTATTACAATAGTTTTCCACAAAGATAGCAACAATATGTGCTGTAATTTGGCGCGCGATTGGATCATTTTGAAGCTGGTCTAAACATTGATCTCGCTCCCTCTCTGTTTCTCCCTCTTCCGATTTTTGTAGATGGATATTACAATACAAAAAGGAGACGATCTTCCAGAACTGAAGCAGTGTACTGACTGCTGCAACTTTTTCCACTGTCCTTTTTGCTCCCCGCAATGCTTCCTGCCCACATTAGAGTCAAAAGTGAAGGTTCATCTAAAATTACACTTCAAGAGAGCAGTGAAACATGAAGGTAATAACTGCAAAGCCATTTTAAGTAAGCCAATTAAGTAAATTTCTATCTTTCAAGTGCATTCCTCTGTTATTGTTTTTCAGGTTACACCATGCATCGATGTGGTCGCCTCTGTCGAAAAGTGGCACACTATCACTGTCTCTACTGTGAAACAACAGTCCTGAGAAAATGTGACTTTTTGAAGCATTTGCAATGGTGTAACAATAAAGAGGGGACCCTGCAATCCACTTCAGCCATTGAGGCCGCCATCGAAGAAGCGAGGCAGACGATGAACTTGCTAATGAAATTACATATGAAATTACAGATGAAGATGCCTCAGCGACACCAAGCGCAAAAAAATTAAAGGAGACCCCACTTCGTCCCAAATCACTTCGTTCAAAACTACGGCCAACATTTTTGAAAAAACGACTTGTAAGAAAGAAGACACAGAAGAAGATCGTATCAGCCTCCTCCCAATCGAAAAGTAAAAAGATTGTAGTTGTTGTTGATCGAGATACAAACGAACTGAACCCTACCACTGAAGAAAATGGAAGAAATGGAAAAGAAGATGAAAACGTAAGTTCCCCAAATTTATTTTAACAAAGATTTAACTCAATAACTTGCATTGCAGAAAGATTGCTTGGCTTGCTTGTTTTGACTAGCTACAGCCATTTTATAATATGAAAAAATCTTTCATTTTGAGTTTGGCTTCTGTAGTTATTTTGGTGACGCTTGTTTGAAATTTCTTTTTTTTAAATTTTCTACTCCAGGAGATTGTATCCATTCGTAGAGGCACTAACATGCCACAACTCAAAAAATGTACTGACTGCTGCAAATATTTCCACTGTCCCTTTTGTGCGCCAAAACATTTCCGGCCCTCCATAAAAACCAGGGTGGAAGCACATCTAAAGCTACACTACAACCGAGCAGTGCGCTATGAAGGTAATGTGTAACTTAATATGCTTTTGGTTGGTCATTTAACTCATCCTGATGTCTTAAAGGAACAATATTGTACAGGTCCATTTGCTGCTCACGACAATGAATGTTTTGTTTATTTAACTATTTATTTATTTAACTCTATTAATTCCACAACGATAAATACACTTTTTTTCTTCAAGAAATTAAGGAGACACCCTATTTCTACATAACAATAATACATAATTTATTCACATATAATTACACTGTTTATTCATTTGGCTTTTATAATGACCAGAGTTACAATGACAACAACATTATATCGAACTTTCTTGTCATGCCAATAAAATATGTGCTTAATTATCTTTCAGGCTACATTATACACAGATGCTGTCTCGGTTGCCGAGAGAAGCCACACTATCATTGTCCTTACTGTAAATCCACGCTCATGAGAACAGAAGACTTTATGAGACACATACAAGGGTGCAAACGTAAAGAGACACCAGACCCTGCAGTTCAGCCCCCTACAGCCACTGAAAATGGCTCTGATCCGGCCGACGCCACACCCATGAAAGGACAAAAAAGACCAAAGTGGGCTGATTCCACACCCATCAAAGGACGTAAAAGCCCAAAGTTGGCAGAGGGTGAACATCGTCCGCTCTGCTCTGCTCCTGACGAAATAGATCCAAATCAAAAGGCAAGTTATTTTTATTGTTCTTATTGCAATATCTCATATTTTATTGATAATTCCTGCCCATTTGACCACAGTGGTTTTAAATATATTTTACCCCACTTTGTTATGTAGAGATGAATGAAATAGGGGGTCAGTGGGACAGATAATTATCAGAATCTTCTTTCTTCAGATGCATCTATCGATACAAATGGGGCGATTCTTTCCCGGAACCTAAAAAGTGCTCTGAATGCAACTGTTTTCACTGTCCTTTCTGCATCCCAAAAATGTTCCGTCCGGCCAAAAAGTCCAAGATTGATGATCATATAAAGTGCCACTTCAACTCTTCAGTGAAATTTGCAGGTATTTGTTTTAAATTTCATAATGTTTGTTTTTACAACCGTCTTTACGTAATATTGTGTCTTTCAGGTTACACCATTCACCGCTGTCGTCTCCGATGCCGCACTGTGCCACACTATCACTGTCCCTACTGTAGCTGTACCATCTTGAGAGCGTCAGACTTTATGAGGCATTTGGGAGTCTGCAAAAGTAAAGACCCATCTGCCCCAGCTGTAGAATCCCAGTCAGCTGCTGAAGACGGATCTGATTCAGTAAACGCCACACCAATCTACAGAAGAGGTAGTTTCAAAGGAAAACCAATAACTCCAACCCCAAATAGACGCCAAAAATGCCCTAAATGCCCTTTAGTGATTTCTAAAAAAAATCTACCAAAGCACATAAGCGCTGGCACTCACTGAAAGAGCCGGACATTACTTCCTGCTCTAATTTAAAGAGTGAGTGTGTAGATCCCCAGAATGGAATCTATGCTGTTCATAATGTTATTCGTGGGGTTTCCAGACCTCTCCATGTCCAAATCAAAATGCAAGGTGAAGTAGAGTTTGTTTCTTGTGATTCTACCTTGTGTCAAAGATTACTTGATGTGGCGCGCAGTGAGCTTAAGGCATATAAATGCAAACACCTTCAGGCTGTTTCAAACTGCAGGTCCTTTCTGTCTTCCCGACCCTTCCGCAGGGTATTCTCACAGAAATGGCAAAAAGAAAAGTGTTTTCGAAGAATAAACTAAAACTGCTTATTGATCGTCAAATTCTAGCCATGCAACACAATGTGCCTCTTTCTGTTCAACTGTTGATGGGACATCCCGTGACCAAGAAGTGCTTATCAATTTACGAGCCCAATATCTCCATTTACAGCCGGCTGCGTAGAATGATTGTCTCATATAATGAAATACGAAACAAGTGGTACTGTCCGTGTTCCAGGACAAAGCGGACCTGCATTCATAAATACATAGGAAAATGGCACTTATTTCACACGGATCGAGGCTTGTTCAGTAATAATAAAGTGCAGAGTCCTAGTAAACCGCGGAATAAGAGAGTTAAAAGACCTAAAGATCAATCAGCTTCAGGAGCCAAAGCACAGTCAGCCCCAAGAGTCAAAGCGGCACAGGTACAGGCTCAGGCACAAGTTCAGGTTCAGGCTCCGGCAATGCAAAGCGCTGAAGCCGAGGTTGAAAGTGATGTCGAGGATGCCCCACTGGAAACCATCGAAACCATGGAAGCAATAGAATCCATAGAGTCGATGGTTGCGGCAATGGAGACTAACGTGAGCACCTCCATCACTTACCCGCCGAAGGACGTACAAATGATCAGGAACATGGTGCAGTACCTCCTGATGAACAAAAGATTACCTGCGCTTCTTCCCGATCATCTCTCTGTGCCTGTGGACAAGGACTACCCACGACACCTGATTCCCACGGAAACAAACTGCCTCTACTGTGTGGATGGAATTGTCTTGAGCCAACCTGTCCTTATCACACAAAAGGCAAAGATCCTCACATACTCAAGGATTCTACAAGGTTTGTTTTTCATTTTATTCATTTTTGTTAGAGTTATGCACTATGATGTTGGGACTGAGACAATTATTATCTATTGTCATAATACAAGAGGCTGCGATACATAATAATGCAATATACATGATATTGTTACTTGATTTTAATTAAAGGTGGGGTAGTTGACTTTCGCACAGCAAACATGATTTAGGTTTAAAATAAGACAACTTGTTTTCCTAAATTCTTCGACACATTGATATCAACATGTGTTCAGTTTGGTTGCTATTATGACCTATAAACCTCTTTTTGCAAACTGCAAAGTGAAACTAGAGAGGACCACTCAAACTCAACCAATCAGAGAGCTGCTTTCGGCTTCTGATAAGAACTAAACTTCTTTATTAATGAGTTCAGACAGTACTCAGTGGTCTTCATTTACCATAGTTTCTTTAGTGGAAAACACAAAGTTTACTAATTTACAACTAAAAATGTTAGTTACGCCAACTTTAAGTAATGCACTATTCTTTATAATAACACGAAAAGACAATGTGTATTGCAAAACGGTAGACTTATGGTTCAGTTATTATTAGGAACTACAATGCTGCAGAAATAATTCAATTATATTTAAAGGTGAATCTTCTTCACATGTAATTATATTTTAAATCAAATACATGACAGAGTTGTAACATCTTCCCTTTTCTATGGATACAATTTGGTGCTGATTGATAATGAAAACTTTGGTGTTGACAGTCCTAGTGTGAACAGCACCTTTGCCTGTGACAAATGTAACAGAGCCTAAAAGTTTATTTTAAATGTTCTTTAATACATTATAGAGTTGCGATACATGCGCTGAGATCCAATATGGTCTGATACAGCAAATTGTTTTACGATTTATCGCAAAACAATATATTGTTCCATCCCCAAAGGAATTTTAAAAAGAGCCTCTCAACATTGTAGCTGGCAATACAATTTGCCTTTTTAATGCACTTTTCGCCCATAAAACTTGTTTTGCACAGATTAACTTTATGTCATAAACTCATTAAAAAATAAAAAAAATCCCTCATTTTAGTTGTTTCGTTTGTTAACTACAGTCTGCAGTTTCGTCTGGGCTCAAAGACAAACCTCAGACATCAAAGATAATGAATTCAGCCTCAAAATCTCAATGTTCCTGTTAGTCTGGTTTTTGCAGCTATGTACTTGATTTTCTATTTGAAATGTCATAACAAATTTGAATATTTAACATACTTGTTGTTTATACAGTATTTGATATCAAACTATAGCAGCTTTTCTTATTTTAGTTGTGTGTTTGCCTCTAACAAGAGAAAATATTATTTCTCTTCATGTATTTTTGTCCCTCACTGCTAAAGTTTAGATTTCTGTGATGTCACTTGCACAACCTATTGGCTACTTTTGTGTGTTTTATTTTGGTCAAATTTTGTTTTTCCAGATGTTGCTACGTATTATAAATTCTGTTCTCGCTGTGGAGTCACGTACCGGTATCAGGAATGGGAAGATGGCCTGCACAATTTCAACGATCATTTACTTCTGGATCTGCCGCTCTGTCTCATGATCAGGAACACGCTGCAGGTAAGACATACTGTATACACAAAAATAGATCCACTGACTAATTGTGACTGTCAACTATTAAAAATATCTGAATAGTTATTTAATAAGTGCTTTCAGGCAGCCTATATATGGTTTTAATTAAGTTGACATTAATGAGCCTAAAAATACCTAATATTTTTTAAGCTAACTTAAAATGTAGTGCTTATTAGATGAATAGAAGAGGCAATTTTTGTTTGTTAAAGACTATGGTACCAAAATGATGAGGTTACTGTCCAACTTAGGACAGACAATAGGAAAGGTGACCTTTTTCTATAAAATAATTGTTCCCAACTGGAGCTAACTTACATTGCATACTTTGTAATTCTCAATCTATTATAGAGGCTTAATGGTGAATAAGCCTTATTTATTTTTTAACGTTATTATTAAAGTTATTACATTTCACTTCCTTGGTTTGCTTTGGTTTGGTTTCAAACGTGTTTACAAGTCTTTAACTAACCACTAACAAAAATCCAATGTGACATTCCTACTAGAGCTTTTATTAAACTTCTGATTTATTTTCAGGCCAACACCACTTTCGGTCAAATAGTGGAGTCTTTGAAGACAAATAAAGGCGCCGCGTTCCCCTCGGCCGACGCTCTGCTCAGGGGGTATCTCCACTTCGAAGCCCTCACAGACAATCAGCGTCAGTACTCCTGCGTCACCTATGGCAACCGCCCGCCTATCGTCGTCATGGAGCTCAACAACAAGGCGTTTCATATGTCAGTATCATCCGTATAAAAGAAATATTGTTCAGACATTAAGAAAAAATATATAAGCTTTTAACTTTGTTATAGAGGTGGTAAATATACAGAAAACACAACCTTGTCTCCCACTCAAGGGCATAAAGTGATATTGCCAATACAATTTCAGACACTTATAGCACATTTTATTGTTAAAATGTTGTCTAGTTTTTCTCATTAGTCCTTTGCACGTGTCGTCACACTCTTTGAGAAAACGCATCCGTGATGGAGACTCACAAGCAAGGAGGTTGTAAGCCTAAGTCTGTAGCTTTTCTTCTACATTTTGATGAAGACAGAAGAGGCCAGTGGGTGGCAGTAATAAATTGAAAGAATGGGAATCGTTTTACAGATTTGCAGTGAACACTTTAAACAAAGTAAGTCAATGCTAATGAGGAAAAACATATCACATTTGGAAAAAAAAAGATGCAATGAGTATCTGAAACAGCCTCCATCATATGTACATACACTAACACTAGCTTCACATGATACAGCTAAGTTACTGAAAACCAAACTCCATGTGAGACAAAACTCTGTTTACCACATAATGGTAGAAATAATGAGGAGTAAAGTCAGGTAAACTTGTAAATTGTATTTATTCGGCAAACATAGCAGGAGGAAGAGGGCATGGATCAGCTAGCATTCATTAACTTTTCCAAATACTTTACTTTGTGCGTCTAAAACACAGGTGTCAAACTCAAATGGTGGTAGGGCCAAATCGATCAGAGTTAGAGTTGGTCGAGGGCTGCATTTTTAAATAGGTCCCTCTGTGTTAAATTCAAATATGGCAGTAGGGCTGTATAAAGCTAATAACACATTTACTGTATATCCAGAATTATATTGTGTCACATTACATTATATTGCACATAATTTCATTGCAAGAAAACTTTGGTCAGATTGTAAGCTTTTTGTTGCATTCCAGTGCATTTAAGTCACATCTCAGCGATATAAGGGGCCACTATCAATAATAATCTGAAATCATGCTCAGGGCAATCTTCTTGAGGGCTGAAATTGACACCCCTGATCTAAAAGATGTCCTACTTCTACAGTCAAATGTACTGAAGATGCGCTAGAAGCATCCACTGCTTTCTTTATGGAAAAAAAATAAATATGTGAGAATTTGTCGGTTTGTGCTCCCTGTAATGCTGCTGTACACGCACTTTTTCCCTCCAGCATGGCGCAGCCACGTGATCATGTGACGTAGGTGCAAAGGGTCAATAGAATAATGTAAACATACGCTTTTGTCAGTATTGTTCTATTGTTCCTAGTTTTACTGCTCTCTAATCATTCATCTTAACTAAAGCTTATCTGTAGCGTCAGTGCTTATAAATTACCTGTATTCACCTTTTCCATTTTTATGCCCACTTATCAGTATTTATTTTTGATTCTTTGAAAGTTGTAGTGAAAAAAACACATTCAAGATTTGCTCAAGAACTGCATGTAACAATTTTTCAGTCACTAAAACAAGGTTACCATGATGAAGCATTTGGGTAAAGATGTACAAGCACACAAGTGTCTGTGTTTTTAATACTAAAGTAAAATATGAAGAAAAAAAGCAGAAAACATGGCTAAAAATAATATAGTATAATAATAGTAATATAACAAGCTATACTGTAAAACCTGATGAGTGGCAAAATTAGAATAAACGTATATTTGATCAAAGCCCAAACTACACAGATTTTGATCACACCTGTGCTTTTTGTTTTTTTGTTTTTTTTTTCTTTTAGGGAGAGAACTTTCAGAGCCGACAGCAGATTTAAATGGACCAGGCGACATGGACCACTTATGGAGAGCACTGAAAGAGGAAAGGATCGCCCGAGGGCTGGTTTCTAACACAAAAAATCCTGTTTTGTTCAAAATAATGTGATCTGTCGGACCAGCGGTTTTATTAACTTTTACTGTAGTGCTACTCTAGTGTATTTAATTATGTTATATTTTAGTTGATTCTTGGTTTCTATTTTTTAATGACCTGATCTTGCTTATTGTATTATACTTTCTATTTGATATTTATACGAGGTCAATTAAGTGTTTTTGTTTTTTTTAATCCGTGGGAGATTCTGTAATTCCCCAATATCTTAAAAAGGAATCTTGTTGAAAATGTTATTGTAAATATGTTATTATTTACTTTAGTTTTACATTTTGTTTGAAACAATATACAGAAACATTAACATGATGTAGCATTGACATGTGAAAAATAATGCATTATGTAAACTAGCTTTTTTCATGTTTTTGTTCCAATTTTATTGTAAATAATGGACAAAACCGCTTAGCACTTGCTTTAAACAGCAGGGGCGCTCTCACATTATCTAATTTAGTTTTTCATCAACTGGAGGCGCTGTATTAAAAAAATAAAAGTGGTCTGTACATGATTCTGTCTATGCAATATTTATTATTATGTAGATTAATGTGTGAGCTGTGTATGAAGGAGTATCTGCAATGAAATAACTATTATGCAGGCTAAAATAAATTATAAATGTGTTGAAAAGTCCAATAGGGCAGTGGTTAGATTCAACAGTTGCATTGTCCTCGCTGTTGTAAATTAAAATTACAGATCAGACATTAATGCTCCCATTAAAGTCCTCCAGGAGGCGCCAAAATATCAACATTTCAGATATCTTTTTTGTCAAGTACAAGTAAATTTACAATGTGCCCAGTGTTTATTGTAAACTAGCATTTCATTATTTTACTCTGTGCTGATTAAAACCAACAAAGAAACGTTTAATTAATGTAAACTATTAGCAGCCAATTACAAAGTAAGAACACATCCCTACCAGTGTTGGATAAGTTACTCAACATTTTAATGCATAATATTTTACTGGGCCTATTTACAGGAATAAAATTTTAATCTTAGCGTCTCTCAAAGTTAACAGAATTAGCCTACATACTGTGAGTTACTTTGAGAAAATCATACAATGTTAAGACACTGTACAATACTAATCCTAATTAATCATTGTCCTTATCTTCTGAATATTTATAGAAATGTGATGAAACAAACCCGTTTCCTTGTGTAATTATTTTTTTTAATATTTCAACAGACACCTCTTGTTTTAGTGGTGTTTTGATCCCAAAGTGTCATTTTCAATAAAGTATCAATGCAATTAATATTCATTCATGGTGGTGCAGCGGTAGCTCTGGCTTAGCAGGAAGGTCCTGGGTTTAACCCCCTTTTCTATGTGGAGTTTGCATGTTATCACTCCGGTACTCCGGTTTCCTCCTACAACTAAAAACATGTACAACGTGCCTTCTCTCCCCAGAACTACTAATAGATTCTGGTACAAGCCATTGTGCATAATGTAATTGTTTTGTCCTTAAACATTACCTTATGCAAGTGCTAACTAGTAATATATTGTCAGCATTTAATGAGTTACACTTGTTAGTTACTAGGGGACTAGGCTATATTACAGTAACTAGTTACTTTTGTAATGAATTGCTCCCAACACTGGGCCTCACAAACCTCTTGGGACCACAAGAAGTTGATTGTAGCAATATTCTATAGTTAATGCATAATAATCCATATAGGTTTTTTATATATATATATAAAAACTTTTGGTAAAAAAGCAACCTAAAAAAATAAATTGATAACATAAAATCTTCTGTAATAAGCACTCTATTTGCATTAGTTTGCATTTGTTGCTGTGGGAGACAGTCAGGTTGCCATGGGAGACAGTTCAGATGGGACCAAGCATTCGGCGTCTTGTCGTCATGGCGATAGCCCAAAGGAGCAAAAGGAGGAGTTTGCGGTCATCAAATGTATATTTGCACTTTCAAATGCCACTTTTCCCTTCTACTACATTGCACTTTTACATATAGGAATAGTTATTTTTTATCTAATGATTTCTAACAGAAAGTGGAAGATTTAACTTCTTATTTCAGAAGAATTAATGCACCTTTTACTTGACCTCCTCTGTATTAAATAACACTGAGAAGTCATCTAAAACCAAACAATTAATGAGGAAATGTAATCTATGGTGTATAACCTATTTAATGTGGTATACAGTATTATCATAATACTTGGTTTGAACTTTTTTGTCTAGTTACTGTGCCAGAATTTACACTTACACAAGACTGGGTAAAGTGTTTTGCTTAGTTACTCAACAAGTAGGTAATTAAATGGCAAAAAAACCAACAGCATATTTATCAATTCATGAAAAAGCGTCAGCCAAAGTCCATGTGGTGAACCCTCGATAGCCTCGTCTGCCTCACAGAAAGAAAAACCTAAAACAAGTTGAATTTCAGGCCATAGTGTTGTATGAGTTCAAATATGCATGTGGGGTAAACTTGTATATTAAACACTTCCTGCAGAAATAAACTGACCTTTTCATTACTATTATCATAGAAAAACTACTTCACACTGTAAATATTTCTGTCCAATTATGTTTCATATTTCGTTTCCTTTCAGAAGACTTTCGAAGTATCTGTATTTATGTTTACCATTATAAATAGCTTCTCATTAAGTCGTAAAACAGGCCAAACCTCTCTGATAACACTTAAGGCTATCAGGAGAAACGTCAGGAGAGCGCAAACCACGCAAAAAGAAACATACTGTATAAAGGCTGTAAAATATCTTGACAAATGCAAATCTGAAATGATCAATATTATTTATTAGTCAAGGAAATGTAAAAATCAGTCAGACAGACAAACAAACAAACAACAAAAACAAATGTTATAATAAAATAAAATGAAACACAAAGAACAAGCCAAGTAAAAACAATGTCCATTCATCTATTGACTCTATCACAGTTTTATAGCAGTTAAATATCAAATTATGAAGAAATTGACAAATAAAAGTTGAAAATTACAGGAAGAAATCTGAGTTCTAAAACAGAATCTCTACACATGTGTCGTCAAAAGACAATTTACACAAAACTAACACAGTTTCCTGGGAGTTTAAGCAATCATTTAACACAAATTAAGTGTTACAAAATATTATCATTTGTCAAATTTTAACATCTGTGTAATTTATGTGGGTTTTGGCCACATTTACAATGCGGTTGCTAGGTAACAGTTGTGGCTTCCCTCCTACATATGTCATACTTGCTGGACAAAATACAACTTTCATTAATAAATAACCAGGCAAAATGTTTGGTGAAATCTTAAATGTATTTTATTGAAAAAATGGTTTAACCTGTCACTTTAAGCTTTAGTATTTACAGACAAACACATCTCTTTATAAGCACACAATTGTGTCTTTTGGTGAACTTTTCTCCTGATTTGTAAAGTTAATGCATTTTTTCAGACAAAACCACTGTTCACTTCCAGATCTATATAGTTGTTTTTGTTTTGTTTTTTTCGACTGAGATTTGGACTGATTGGAAATCCATAGACATTTACTGAACAGGAAGTGAACATGTTTCAAATAACTTCAGTGCACAGAAGTCAGTTGACTTGGCTGGCACCGTTACAGTCAGTTCCTGCCAAAAGTGCATTCCATGACAATGAGTTTTGTGTCAAAGAGACCAGAGTTAAAATCAATAAGTTGACTGTAGATTACGTTAAACATTTAAATAATGTGATCTGGATTTCCCAGACTGTTTGTTACAGTGACTTTCTCAGGACTTGTCAACTGCAGAAAGTACATTTCCCAGAGGGCACAGCGTTATTAAGGGCTTGACTAAGCAAAATGTGTTTTGTATTTCCCATGGTACCACAAAGCTGATACTGAAATACTGTTTTTCTGTTGTTTTCCATGTAACAGCTTATGAATATAAATACCTTGTGAGGAAATGTATTTGTAATTGACAATTTGTAAAAATGTACAATTAAATTACGATCTGTTTCCATTTGTGACTAGCTGCAGACCTGCAGACCTATACTGAGAGGACCCTGCTCGCAGACCTATTAGGAGCTCTTGTCATGACCATACACAGGCCTCTACATTAGTTTGCCAAACTACTTCAGGACGCCTTATTTATTTTGCAAGCACATACAGTATATGAAATGTCTGCAATACAGAAGCATGCAATCTCATGTGAATATTTTCTATACAAATGCTAATATTTTTGTCTGCATTTGGTTCATAGACGTGGAAAAAAAATACAGACCTTCAAAAATGTACTTAGCATGTGCATTGAATCAAAATCCATAAAATTCAACACATTTAAATGAGAGCAATGTTGATTAGGCCTAATTAGAAGTGTCTTAGATATTTAATTTAGCCGTGAATTTACCAGAAAGAAGCCCGTGGGTGTAGCTCACGTGACAAGGGGCCAGAGATAGCAAGTAACAAAGTATTTTTACTCAAGTACTGTACTTAAGTAGTTTTCTTGAGTATCTGTACTTTACTTGAGCATTACAAATTCTGGTGACTTTTTACTTTTACTTCTTACATTTTTCAAGAAGTATTTGTACTTTCTACTCCTTACATTTTTAAAACAAGTTAGTTACTGTATGAGCCCACAAACTGTTTTTCCTTTTAAAACACTACAGAGCTGATGTGCTGTTGTGTATGTTTCTGATCAATTTAACTGAAAATTTCCCCAAAATTTTAAATTTTTAGCAAATACATATTTGTGATATGATAAAAGCCACAATAATTGTAAATAATTAACTTTAAAGCCCAGCTCATGCTCAAACTAAAATGCAATTCTAGAATGGTTAAAATCTGGATTTTAATCTTTATTTTTGGTATTTTTTTCTGGTTAAGATGGTTTTACTTGATGTACTTAGATTATATGACTTGTTTCAAGACGTTTCTGCCTTGTTTCAATAAATTTGTTCTTATTTTAAGCCAAATTAATGCTATTGAAGCAAGACATTTTACTCACCTCACTGGCAAATTTGATTCAAGCTCAAATCTCCTGAAACAAGAGAAATAAGCTGCCAAATGTATAGTTTTAATTGAGAGTAGAGACTAACCTTTGGCTGTGTGATACTTTTTACTTAATGTGCATATGACAGGTTTGAATTTTTTAATTTTATTTAGTTTGGTAGATTAATACTGTTGTAAATATATATTTATAAAAAAGTTGTAAAATACAATAAGAGTTAAATATGCATAGGAATTTATTTTTCACAGATTTATTGTAACATTTTTTTTTTTTGATTTTTTTTTTTTGACAAATAGTTCAAAATACTCAGAAAAAAAAAAAAAAAAAAAAAAAAAAAAAAAAAAAAAAAAAAAAATAAAATAAAAAAAAAAAAAAAAAAATAATAACAAATATGGTTGCAGTAAACATAATCACTCTTCTCATAAGTTGCAAGTACGTTTTCAAATCTCTGAGGACCAATATCTAAACATTTTAATTTTTCTTCATTGATTTTCTAAGAAAACTATGAGCATTTGTTTCCATGCCTAACTGGCGATTAATCTTTTCAATATGCTATTTTTTTAGTTGGAGACTCTGATATTTTTTTTTTGTTATTTTTCTAACAAAAAAAAGATTCATGAATTTTTTATAACATGCACTTTATAACTTCCAAAAATTTAACAAAAAAAAAAAAGTGAGTTCTAGTGTATTTTATGGATCAGGTAAAAGAAAAAATTAATTTGAAGATTTTGGGCCCAATTTATTAAATGGTCGCTAGGCAACTACCTAGCGTGAGTCATCATTGATGAACAGGAAGTACATTTTTAATGCTAAAAATGGCCAAACTGGAATGAAATTTGAAAAATGTTTAGTAAAACTTTAAATATATTGATCTTAACTATATCTTTGTGAAATGAGTAGTTCAACCTGTCACGGGCACTTTAAGTAAATTTACACACGTTTACTTTTATATTCTTACTCAAGTAAAGGAGTGTCAGCAGGACTTTGACTTTTAGCAGTTGTTAACTGTACTTTTACTCAAGTAGTGAACTTCAGTATTTTTGCCATCTCTGTGAGTGGCCTTCGAGTACAGATTCCTCTCTCTGATTTGAATATTATTATTTAATATTTCATTATTAGAAAAAAGAACATGAAGTTTTATGACCAAGCATAGAGAACGAATGGTCAAAATTGTAAAGGGACATTGAGCGTTTGAAAAAATTCTGATATTATTAATGGATCATTATTACTCTTTATTTAAACTGTTTATGCTTGGTCTCAAATGCCAAAAACAACACCAACAAGTCAAGTCTAAAGGGCGGTGTAATTCAACTCAGTTCAGGGCAAGGACACTAAACCACATTGCTTCCTATATCTTGTCTGTATTAATCTCCAGCTCATCTTCTGACACTTGCTGCTACAGTGGTGCAGATAATGTATCAGTTTTACACAATTTTTACAGCCCGTCAGTCATTAGAGGTTAAAAAATCTCAGATAACCTCATCGTGTTGCTGCCTCTTGCGCCTCAAATTGAACTGTTGGACTTTGCCGTTCGGGTCACCATCTTGTTTGTTACACCTGCCTGTCAACTTCACGTGTTTCCCCCCTTCGCAAAGATAGCGCTGTCACTGACATTTGCGTCCGGAGACAATGGGCTGTTTCTCTACAAGTTCATAGTGGGATATTTGTGGAACTACCTCAAATAGAAACAAACGGAACTGCCTTTTAAATGTTTTCAAAAGACCTTCTCAGCTCTTAACGCATCACTGAAACAATCTGTAATGTTCCAGGAAGTTGCCCATGTTTTAAAGTCTTTATTTAGTGATGGAAAGTAGTTGACCCTGTGCACAGAAGCCAGTTACCTTTTTTTTTTTAGAAATGGTAACATCTTGCCGACACGTTCATTTCCTGTTTAGTTCATTTCTATGGGGTTTTCACTGCCTCAGTATAAAATGAAAAACAACTAAAAGATCAGGCAGTGAACAGTGAGTTGTGAAATTTCACAAATCAGGAGAAAACTTCACCAAAGGACCAAAGTGTGTTTATTAAAGGATGTGTTTGTGTCTAAATGCTAACGCTAAAGCTTGACAATTTGAAAATAAACTTGCATCACGTTAGCATTTAGCTCACAGCTACCGTTAGCACTGTTAGATATACAGTATTTACAAAGTCGGAAGGTTGTATATAGGGTGACCAGACGTCTCTATTTACCTTGGAGAGTCCCTAAATTGACCAAGGCATGTCCCAGTTGTCCTGATTTTCCTAACAGTGAAGGAATATATTGCTATTTCTTTACTCAAACTAGACAAAATCGCCCTTCAATTTGCACTGACAAAAGTTTTGGAGAATATACATGTGTGAAGGAGCCCCGGATTAACTAAATGCATAGGAAAGTACTCATTTACTTGTTATTTTCACAAAAACTCGAGTGTGTCCCAGTTCTTAATTCTGAGAAACTGGTCACCCTAAGGTTGAATCACTTTTTTTATCTCCATGTCTTCGTGTCTGTATTTGACAGAATATATCTCTTTAAGTCAATTGTTGCTGTTGTAGTTTTTGAGAAGTGAGTGATAAAGCTGTTGTTCTGATTCACTCTCAATGTTAAAATTCCCCCCACGGAGGTCTGTTAGTAGGCGTGGCTTTGATGTGGCTTTTCTCTTTACTTTTCTAACATAACGACACATCAGCAACCCCCATTTAAATGTGGTTGTGACACGACTTGAATTAGTTGTGCTAAAAATACACTTAATTTGACAGAAAATGTCTGAAAAGGTAAACAGTTTAGCTTCCCACTTTAACATGGTAAAGCATGAGACGCTTTCCCCCTCAGCAGGCCACGCCCCCAAACATGACGCATTGCCAACTGTATCTATTGGCTCTGTGCACAGAATGTCAGTTGGCTTGCTTATTTTTGAAAATGCTAACATCCTGCCGGCATGTTCATTTCTTGTTTATGGTGCGTTCCAGGCAACTGGAACTGGTATATGTGCCACCTCCCACTTGTAAAATGCGCTGGAACGCCACTCGAACTGGTAATCCCACTGAACTGGGACCTGGTCGAGGAAGCCCCACTCACATACGAGTTCAACAATAACCACAATAAATTTATTGAGGGTTTAACTGACGCAAAAACAATGTAAACATTGATTACAGGTTATTTACCTTACTTTGTTTAGCCTAAAGGTTAGCATTAGCCATAATGTTTACATACGAGTTGATTACGTTGGAACGCTCTGAAGTGGGAACTGGTATTTTTCAAGTGAGAAATGTCCCAGTTCCCAGTTGCCTGGAACGCAGCATATTCCTCCGCCTCTTTGTAGGTTTCAGATCCACATTGTTTATTCAGAATGTTTGCTAAGTTTGAAATAACTCTCCGCTTAGTTTCTGTTTACATTCAGAAACTTTTCTCCGCATGCTCAGTGTCAAGTCCTTCTCTTGTTTTGTGACTTTCTGTGTCAGCGTCACAGCGCCACACTCTGGTCAGTTACAGACATTACACCGGCTTCAGACTGGTTTTCTGATTCGTGTGGACGCTCACAAATCCTAAAACAGCTCCATGTTTATGCAGTTTGTTTTGAAAATGATCATTGTTTTGGCTTCGTGTGGACAAGGCCTTAGTGCAATCTGGGCAAATTCCAAAGTTAGTGAAAAACTGTCTGTGCTTCATGCAATGGTTAATGGCAATTCTAGTTTATATTTGACATTGCACTTACTAGATTGTTTCTGATTCAGACCAATCACTGTACTCATTTTAACTTCAGACACTTTGCCTTTAGTTCTCCAGCTCAGCCCAGCTTGCAAGCTTTTTGATATGTTTATGAGTTCAGTATCAGCTGAAAAACTTTCTTTTCGAGCATTTATAAGTAAGTTGTCTGTCGACTAATCAATAAATCAAGGATCACATTCACTGGGTTTTATTGTTAGATTCATTGTGTATTGTTTTACACAGTTTGTAGCTACCAAGTCATTTTCATCCAATCAGAAGAAGCCTTGTTGTTTACATTAGTAACTGTAATTTTCTTGTTGTCAAAACAATGACATGAGTACTGCCATGGCTTTGTTCAAACAAACTGCCATTGTTGTTGAAAAAATAAATATACACTTTTTAAGACTGTTAACGCTATATACAACAGTGGAACCAAAATCTTAAGATCTGTGGAGTCAGGCTTCTATCTGCTTTTGAAAAGAAGATTATCTACAGCAAAAGATTAAAGCTGAAACTTTTTCCTTTATACACAAATAATGAAACTTAACTGCTATGTTGACATATTTTGAAAAAATGTGTCTGTAGTCCGTTCACTGACACAGCAGTAATATGATTACTTTGCAAAGTCTTGTGTTTTTATAACGGTAAAGATAACGTTCACTGCCAACTGCTAAACACCTGTGTTTTCAAATCAAATAGTCGTACATGTTTATTGCTAAAACCTCCATGTAAAAAGTTAGTTTGCAAATATTTTTTATGCTCTCTTAGACATGTACATAAGTTGGACTCCAAGAATAAACATTTTAAAAAAGTCAAACTCAAGGCTTATTTTAATGATGTTCAGCCCTAACAATTTCTCTATTGGTCTGAGAACCATGCGTGGCATCAATATAATCATTTTCCGTCTTTTCAAAATTACAAAGGCTTTCTTTCTTCTTATTTTGTTAACCTTTTTGAAGTAGCAATAATAGCACAAAAACAACCAACAAAACAGACTATCTTTATCATATCTTCACTTTATGTCACTGTCAACAAGTTTTTCAAAGTTTTATTGACAATGATTCCTGCCTATTTGAGTAATCTTGTATTGTACTGCAGCTGATGCTTGAGTGCTCAGAAAAGCCCTGTTCTACCTACCACCTATGCCTGCCCACTTGTCTGTATTTAATTCTGATTATTCAAAATATCAGATTCAAGCTGTATGGTTCAAAATACTCACTTTACAACAATAAAAAAATAAAAATTTAAAATCTGCTGCTTGTTACATCAAAATCTTATCAGTTTTGCAGCTTTAAACAGGAAGTAAATGGACTTTTTTTCAAATTCTAAGCTGTTTTACATCAGTTTTGTGTTTACAAATTACTGATATATTCTAGCTTATTCGTAAATACATAGAAAAAAATGCAGTAAGTCCCTTTAAACACAATTTTCCATTTACAGAACTTCGTGACCTTTCAAACTTCCCTGTGGCGTTTTAGCGTTGGCCCAGTTGTTCCTCTCCTCTGTTACCTCTTTCCTTTAGTCTTGTGTGTGAGTTTCGGTGTTGTTTTGCCTCAGGTGCTACTATGTGATCTGGTTTATGTGGTCTGAAGTCACCTGCCACACCTGAGCACCACACAAAGCACCTCAGCCACTGCAGCTGCTCACTCCAATGGGTCTTCTCTGAGCGCCGTGTTGTCAATGAGATAATAATGGAATATAGAAGAATACTAAAGCAGTGGTTCTCAATGTGGGAGACTTGAACCGATGATTAGCCTTTTAGCCATGTTAAATTTAGCTTAGTAGAGTTGTATTTCCATTCATTACATTATTAGGTTGTCTCTAACGCCAAAGAACTAAATTATGTGTTACCCCTATGATGTCAAGTGGAAGTTATAAAGTAAAAGCTATGATAGGTTATCACATTTTTTTTCTAGTTTTACTCAGTGTGATTGTCCCTGTGGTAAATATGTATCATATAGGCTAGTAAAGTTGAAATTAAAAAAAAAAAAATGACCAATACAGAAGTAAATAGAAAATTAGAATTTCTTCACGTGTCAAAAAGCGCCAAAAAGCATAGAAAGCGCATATCATTTAACTAAATATAGGTACAATAAAAAAAATCTAAACTTTTTTGTCATTCATGTGGATTTTTTGCTCTGGTTTCCATAGTGGTTGCTAAGGAACAGTTGTGGAATTACCTCTACATATGTCATATTTACTGGACAAAATTTAATTGTTTATTTTAAATGTTTAGTGACATTTTAAATATACTCATGTATAAATCATGTATAACTATGTTTTCTCCCAGTATTGTCCTCTTTAATTCAACAGTTTACAACAAATAGTTTTGTTTTACCTTTAGTTGAGTTGAGACTGCCAGAGATCTGTCTTGTATAAATATTACTTAATGAATTCACAAGGTGGTTTTCACTTTAAAGTGAGTATGACAGGTTTTTGTGATTTTCAATTTTAACTTTTTTTATATACTTCTTGTAAACATATATGATATTTTTACATGAATTAAGAACCAGTTTGTGAAGAAAAGTTTGAAAAGATTTTGAAAATCACAGGAAGTAAAAGAGAGTTCTAAACTGATGACATTGGGAGATGTGGACATATACAATTTTTTCACAATAAACTCATTTAAATGATCCTGCAAAGTTAAATTTAACAAAATTTGTGCGTTGGAGTTTATTAGATTGGCCCATTTTACTTATGGTTGCTTGGGAACCCCCTAGCTTGAGGTTATCATTTATGAACAGGAAGTAAATTTGCCTAAGCTGTGATGAAATGTGCAAAATGTTTAGTAAAATCTTTGTTATATTGATCTTAAAAACTTTGTCTTAGAGAAATGAGTAGTTCAACCTGTCATTGGTACTTTAAGAGAAGAATTTTTTTGATGAGGAAGCAGTAAATTACCATTAGATACCTTTTAACATGCATAAACTTGAGTGGCCAATTATTGCCTCACATAATTCTCAAAATTACTTCATGAAAATAGGCCCAATAATACAATAAACTATTCTTAAATTTATTTTGTATGTAAAATTTTTTTATTTTTGGACGTCTGACCTTAATGAGGATCCTGTATGTTATAGACTGAAGTCCATATTTTACATAAAATACAAACTTTCAAGGTAGCCTATGCCAATGATTTTCAACCATTGTGCCGGTGAACACTAGTGTGTCTTGAGCTACGCCAGATGTGCCTTGAAAAACAAATAAATAAGTCCTGAATACCATTTCACAAAGATAAAAACAAGACAGTCAATTGCTATTTGAAAGTAGGCAATACTTCTAATATTAAATTGGCTTATTGTGTTTTTAAAAATAGTTTAAGCCCTTTTTGAGTAGGTGGTGTGCCACAAAAAAGTTTGAACCAAAAAATTGTTCAGTGACTTCAAAAAGGTTGGCAAACACTGGCCAATATGCAAAATTGCGTGTATTACACTGGTTAAGATTACACTCTATATAATTATAATAACAATATCGCAATGCTTAAGTGTTGCATTATCTTTTGTTATAAGTATTTCTCAGTGTCTCAATGTTTTTTTCAGTTTTTTGTCAAGTATCAGACAGACATCTAACCTACTTTACATGTTTTAGTTACTTCCAGCAAAGATTCAAGTTTCTGAAAGTTCTTATTATCCAAGCAAAAAAAAAAAAAAAAAAAAGCCTTGCCATATCAATAATGCAAAATGCAAGCTATATTTTCATCTATTTACACTTTATTGAAATGGTTGACCACTAGACATTTTTCACATGTGCAAACACAGAACATAACAAAATATAGGGTGACCAGACGTTACTATTTACTATTTAGTTTTGATCCCCTGTGTTTAATGTCTGAGCAGATTTATCTCAAACCATTGATCTCTACAGGACATTTAAATATATTCTTTTTTGTTTAGTCAAATTAGAGAAAATGAGCTTCAAAATAATCAAAACACAAAAAATAGGTGACTAATTGCATAATATTGTACTTATATCACAACATTGCCAGTATGTTTTTTAATTTAGAAAAGTTTAGTCACCCTATAACATAAAACCATTATCTAAAACAGCCTATTGACAGTGCTTTGGTACATTGAACACTACATCCTGCTCCAAAACAAACATTGTACAAGAGTCACTTCATCATTACGACACACAGAAACACTTAAAAAAGCTCTGTACATTATTTAAAACAAAAACAAGCTAACGTTATTGTAACATCAAGAAAATATATACATTTTTCAAACATTAATGACCTCAATACATGAAAATAAACAAACAAATGATGTCACCTGAGGCAACCAGCTATAGTTTCAGTCCTGGTTGAAACTTACTAAGCAAATAATACGCAAACTCACTCACACACAGACGCGCACAAACACACGCGAGAAGACAATTGGGCAAAACAAATCCATGTAAAGTGAGAGGCGGTGCTTCCTGGTCAGAGATACAGGTCTGAATTTAACGGACAGTTTCAGTGAAAGACGACACCGTTTTGGCTAAAAGCTAATTATAGTGACAGGTGGTTTTTGAATGGTCGCCATGACGCCCATACACGACAGGTTTTACTAAAATCATTGTTACAACCTGTTTCGTCTCAATTTGCCTGATTATTTAGACATGACTTTAGTGAGTAGAGTGCTAGACTGGAAATATTCGAAGCAAGTATAATCATTTTTTGGCTAAATTTGTGACACGTATTTGTACAATTTTCTGTTCCCTGAGAATTATTTTTTGGCCCACTAGTTAAGAATGGGTGACCAGACATTCCTGTTAACTCAAGGACAGATAAATTATAATGTTCCAGCAGAAACAATCAAATCAATGCATTCCAGTTTCACCATTTTGACATTTGCTAATCGTAAAGAGAAGAAAATATAATAACTACACCTTAATTATCCTCAACAAACCCTTAAAAAAGACTTAATTCATCATGAACAAATGATTAATTAATAGATGAAAAGATTTACAAAGGCTTAGTAACTACTTAAACACTACAAACCCTGTCCCCAACCCGAAATCTTTATCCTTCCTTATTTAGGTAGTTACTAAATCTTACTAAACTTTTTCATTCATGAATTAATTATTTGTTAATGAATAATTAAAGCTTTATTCAAGCTTTGTTCATGCTTTACTAAGATGAATTAAGGTGTAGTTATTATATAATGGTACTGAAAATATTGTTATTTACATTGTTAAAATAAAGAAAACTAGTCTTCAAATCGATCAAAAGTTTCTCAGATGATATACATTAGATGTGAATGAGCCTTAAAATGCCTATATATGCCTAATAATGTACATATTTACCTGCTTTTTTCACAATTTCTGATCACATCAGAATCACACATTAAAAGCAAGCTCAGCATTTGTTTGATACATAAAAAGTTGACTAGGTAACAGACAAGTTGGCTAGATAAGTTGCGTTCAAAACAAACAACTATTTACAAAAGTCCCTTCAAATCGGAGTCTTTTTTAAGGCGTTGACCTGGGATTTCAATGACGAAACACAAACAAAAACAACAAACTTGTGCAAATTATGGACGAGAAAAGTCGTTGATTTAGACGTAATCTTTGCGGTCGTAGCCGTTGGTGCTTCGGGGGGCAGAGTAGGCCATCCTGGGGGGCTTGTACTTCTGCTCTCTTGGTGGACAGCTGGAGCACAGCATGGCTCCTCCAATTATCAGCAAAGCAGCCGCTCCCCATCCGATGTAAAGCGACGCTCCCAGCTCCCTTTTCTGAGCATTTAGTAACGTCGGGTTGTAGAAATCTCTGACAAGAACACTGGCTGTCCAAGACACAGGAATCAGCACCAGGAGGCCACCCAAAATGAAAAAAATCCCAGAAATGATCATGACTTTGGCTTTGGAGGCTTCATCTTCGATACAGTTGGTGCATTTGGCTCCCACAATGGAAATCATGACGCCCAGGATTCCCAGGATGATGGAGATAATAGTCATAGCTCGTGAGGCCTGCAGCTCTTGTGGTAAAGCCAGCATAGAGTCGTACACCTTACACTGCATTTGCCCGGTGCTTTGGACAACGCAGTTCATCCACAAGCCTTCCCAAACTGTCTGCGCTGTCACGATGTTCGCCCCGACAAAAGCCGTCACTCTCCACATTGGCAAGGCACAAGTCACTATAGCGATGATAAAACCAATGGCACCCAGGGCGATGCCGACGATCTCCATTCCCATCGACATTTTGATGAAGTTTAGTTCTTCTACGGCAAAGAAGAAAGCTCTCAAAGTCTGTCTTGTTCAAGTGGTTTTGTGAAGTGGTGGCACCTGTTCAAGGGCGTGTGTCTGAGAGGTGATGCTATAGGAACAGAGAGGCTTTATAGCTCATAGTAACAGCAGCAGGGAGGGAGGGAGGAGGAGAGGAAAGAGGGAGGGACGTGTCACCTGCAATGAGCACCTGAGCACACAGACAGTGAAAAGTGGAGGAGGGGTGGTGTGCAAACAAATTTAACAAGCTATTGCAGGGTTTAATGTCTTGGATGTATTGTTGTAGCTGCTGACTGTGTGACTATAGGCCTCTGGATGGACTAACGATTTAACGCTCAGGAAGTTTATTTAAAGTTTTTCTCAATCGCTTTGACACTTGAAACTTTTCGAATCTTGGTTTAGAAATCTACTTCTAAGACAGGTGGTGGATTGCCAGACTGCTGCAAACATTTGTTTAAAAAAATTCTCATTATTGCAAATAAAGTGTGCTACGAGAACAAACATTTCAAGATTAAGCTAATGATTAAATGAGAATACAGTGGAAGCATAAAACATCATAGTTTTAATTCTAAGCTTTAAAAAATACATTTTTCAAGATTAAACTTGAAATTTTACACAATTAAAATGGCAATTTTACTAAAACAACAACAAAAACAACAAAACTATACTATGAGAAAAAGTAAAAACAAATCTTTTAATAATCATTTTCATTTGGATGAGCCAAACATTTGCATAAAAACACACAATTATTATTTTGATTTCTATGACCATGTTCCACTTTCGGTATGCAAATTATCACCATAATTAAAATAATAATTATGAAAATCTTTTAGTCCTTTAAAAATTGCTAAATTTTACATTTGACTTTATTCTGGAAAAAAAGTTCTCATATTTGTAATGACTTTTTTCTCATAAAATTATTACCTTTTTTACTTGTGTATTGACAAAGATTAAAAGCTTGAACTTTTTTGAGATTTTTTTTTTTGTCTCAAAATTCAGGATTCAAAGGATGTTGTGTGTCCGCCACCATCTTTCGAGCGAGTAAATATATCAGCTAAAACAAATATGCTGTCCATTTGTGTTCCTGAGATACTTGCCTCCTAGTCGTACTGTTATTTTATTTGTTTTGTATAGACAGTGCTTCGTCCCAATACTGAATGCAAAAAGTCAAAATACAATAAAACTTCTATAAAATGACAATAAAGGCGTTCAATAAATGCCTTTATTGTCTTATTGACAATAAAGGCGTGCAATTTTCTGTGTATGTTGTAATGTTGCTGTGACTTTGCAATTTCTGCCCTTGTGTTAGAGTTCCAGTTTAACTTGTCATCAAGGATTGTGCCAAAATACTCAGTTTAAGGCACAGTTTCAATAGGTGCATTGCCAAGCTCTACATGTGAATGGTGTTTTGTGTTTTTTCTGAAATCTGAAAAATGATTCGAGTTTAAAATCATTCTCTGAGCACCATGTAAAAAATGTTCAATCTGTTCTCTATAGTCCTTTTCATCATTGTTTAAAAGACCAACAATGGCAACATCATCAGTATATTTTATCATGAACAGTTATTTGGATAAAGAGTAAAAAGTAATGGAGACAAAATGCAACCTTGGGGAACACCATTGATGACAGATGATGTGTGACCATTTGCACTTTGCACTTAAAAACTCAATACAACATAAATAACATGTGATGCAGGTATTGGACCAAAACTGGACCGTCAAGATTTACAAACAACTATTCTATAAAGCAAGCCCAAATCAGACTTGGTAACTCCGTTGTCTACATCAAATAATATAGTGTTTTGTCTCTCGGGAGTGTCCTTATTGATGTCTCAAGTCACTCTGGCTTCTGAGAATAAAAAGTACTTCTGAGCACGTCTTGATGAAGAATTATGAGGCTCCAAATGTATTCATCAAAACATGTGAACTGCTGGAATTTTTTTTTAATTAAGAATAGTTTGTTTATGTTTTGAAGACGATAAACATTGTTTACGAGGCCTATTGCATAAAATCTTTGCAACATTTTTGTACACAAGCACACTTTTTACACACGACTCTAGTAGCCTTTATTTCTCTTTTTGAGTGTGTCAACATAGCACCATCTGTCAAACCACAGATCATTACTCTGCAAAATAACAAATGCCCTTACAAACAATGTGGCTGGATTTTGCAAGCCAAACAGAACCAGCTTATCGTTACTTCCTCTGCCAGTCACGCAATTATTGTGTAATAATTCCAACCAAATGCAATACAGCTCCTGTTACTTTGTAAGACAGATCTCAGTAATTGATAATAATTATCAGTTAATGAGATGTGGCTAATATTCTACTCAGCAAGAAACTACTTTCAGTTTGTTGTAAACTTTAACTTGCCAAGTGAACTTTTGGCTTGAGACTCACTGTCACTAATGCTACTTGGGCTCAGTTAAAATGTTTCTATTGTCATTGGCAGAAAGAAAAACGTCCTTCAATAAATGTTTTCCATGTAATAAGTT
Source organism: Mugilogobius chulae (assembly GCA_038363315.1). Classification (NCBI taxonomy): domain Eukaryota; kingdom Metazoa; phylum Chordata; class Actinopteri; order Gobiiformes; family Gobiidae; genus Mugilogobius; species Mugilogobius chulae. The sequence continues at coordinate 12,823,346 of CM076399.1, read as the reverse complement.
TGCATTTTGTTGACTGGGTCTGGTGGAAGTAGAAGTTGTATGATCCAGTCACAATGTCTCAAATTCAAGTTCACAATGCAAATAAATGCTTGATGCACATGAAACAAATAAGGCTAAATCTAGTTTTAATGCTAAAACATTTTTTCTCCGTATGCAGCCATGCTTGTTTTGTGATGACATGTGATTAGTTTGTTCATTTGTCAGTCACACTCACTGAAAAAAAAAGAACAAAATATTTTCAGACATCAAATGGTATATTTCTGATTGTCTGCATGTATATTTTTTTGCAATGACATCTCATCATATAAAGTTATCAATATACTGTATTTACCCTCTTGTTTTTGCCTGAGTCAGCATTCTCTCTTGGAGCTCCTCCTTAAACAAACCTTTAGCCTAAAGGGGTTGGACCATACTCTGTTTGTTTTGGACCCTGCAGTGGCTGGAGATAAGACATGAAAACACTTTAGTTCTGGACAAATTTGTTAAACAGTGATTCAGAGGAAACATGGCTGTAGCGAGTGCTTCATTCTGAGGCACATAATGAAGTACTTATTATGTAAAATACACTTAACCACAGCATTTTCTTATCATTAGTTTACTCACAGTTGTGTTTGGATTGATTCAAGCATGTTTGAGTAATCTTGTATTGTTCTGCTGCTAATGCGCGAGTGCTCAGAAAATCAGTGTTTTCACCTACCATCTATCTCCGCCCACTTCTCTGTTTTTACTTATGAGTACTTTAAAAATTCTGATTCTAAGTAAAACATGTGGGGCTCAAAACTGCCATGTAATCACCCCCTAACCATAAAAACAAGTAATTTAAAATCTGCTGCTTGCTAACGGTTAATTTCAACAATGAAAAGTCTAATGTCTAGCTAAAAGCTCACAGATTTAACCTTCTGTTGCCATTAATCCAATGTTTCTGGCCTAAACACAAAGAGAATACAAGTCAATGCAACCTCCTGTGTATTGTTTACACTTTGTTCTTCCCCTCTCTCCAGTTTCTGCTACAGTCGGGATTTAGTTTGGGAAAACGATCTGGTCGAGAACTCCGAGAAACTGGAAGAACAGCCCCTAAGGCAAATAAGAGCAGAGACACCTTATGCACACAGACGTTACACATTTCAGTATCAGCACAACACTGAGCGAACAATAACCAAGGACAGACAATGGAAGGAAGTTAGTGACCAAACTGCTAGCTCATCATTACTAGAGAAAAAAGTTTAAAACGGTTCCTTGTTTTTATACCAATAATAATTGATTTACAGAAAAGCAAAACACTTCCCTTTGTTACAAGTTTTGGAGAAATTAAGTTCTATGACATACGATGGTGAATGAATATAATTTGTGATAAATGTGACAAAAAAGGCTGCATCTACACCAGCTCAGATAAAGAGGGATAGGTGATGTTTTCTGTCAGGATTTCAGCTCTGGCTTGTCCTTGTCTAATCAAAACAAAGAACTCAAATAGAAACTCACTGTGTCCACAAACGGACTGCAAGCATCATAGTCTTGTTCTTGTATACGTACTGTGTCTACAATACTACAGTACTCCTACAGCATTTACTTTAATTTAATGTACAATATTCATTTTAGAAAATTACTCAAAACAGGAAGAAAGAAAGAAGAACTAAGCCAGGGCTATTCAAATGGCGGCCCGGGGTCCAAATGCGGATCACTAAGCAGTTTGTTTTGGCCCTGAACAATGAAAAATAGCCTTGTTGTTTCTCTTTTTCAGTAGCCTATGAATCATTAGATCCATATTCTGTTACGCCATTTAAATGGTTAAGACCTTATAGCCTGGTTTAGTCTTGGCTCAGATTTTCAGGTCTAGTCTTGTTCAAGATGTAGTTTACATCTGTTGTAATCCAAATATATACTTGGTTTGGAACTCGATCTAATCCCACTGCTGCTCTGATCTGTTCTAGTTCAAGTCTGGTTGTTGATTGACGCTGGGTTTGTTTTGGGTGACTCTGTTTTAATCTTGTTCCTATGTGACAGTGCATTGTTCTTTTATTTTGTTTTTGTCACAATGAAAAGTAGACTTCGAGATAATGATACCTCTGATTTTGTAGTTTAGTTTTTGTAGTTCGGCCCTCAGACCATAGCCCTTTGAAAAATCTGGCCCATTGGTAAATATAATTTAGTAGTTAATTTCTTAATTAATTTCTTATTTTTTATGATGAATTAATCCATTATTTATGGCTTTATTAAGAGTTTATTAAGTCTAATCAAGATGTAGTTATTATAAAGTGTTACCAATCCTTTTGTAAGTTTGGTGTGTGCAATGTCTGATAAAAATAGATTAAATGAAATAATATTTGACAAAAAATTGAAATAAATGAAGAATAAAATATATTGCCTCACTTGAATATTAATAATTGTATTTGTATTTATTATGATTATGGATTTTCCTCTTAAAACTTGGTGTTGATAATGTAAACACAGTAAATACACCTGTGTTTTAATAGGTAAGCCTGGTCTGTGGTGAAGCCCCTGCTCCTGAGTGCACCCTCTGCTGGAAACCGCACCGTTCTGTTTTAGAACAAACGTGGAATGAACTGCTTTCTCATGTAAAACTCAGACATTTCGGCTACACCTTCAGTACAAACAACCTTTTAAAAGTTTAAACAAGGAAACTTATATATAATCATTTCGAAATCCATCTACAGAGTTCCTCCTGAGCAAATTTGCTTTTATTCAAAGCAGTGAAACGGGCAGTATCAGGGTGTGGAGCTCTGTCTATCCAAATGAAAAGACTGCATTTTTTACAGAAACGACACGGTGCTTATCTAATCTGCTGACATGTCGAGGACAATAGTGTAATGTTAGTCTTGAGTTATTATACAAGATAAGATTGTAGTGTAAAAAGGTTTATTATAATATATGATAAAATAGAATGCAATCAAAGAGAACATGACATATGTATATTTACATTAAAAACTTCATACACAATGTGTTTAAACAAACGCAACACTACATTTCATTCTCTTTCTTTTGCCCCTCGTTCACAGGGTTGTACAATATTTCTAATGTGTGACTCAGTTTGGACTTTGTAATCCTTGTCACAGGATGAGGAAAGAAGACAGCACAGGGTCAGCAAATTCATTTGGTTAAATTTACCAACACAAAAATAACCACAAAGCATGTTATAAAGCATAAGTATCTATTACTATATTCAGTGATCATTACAAAATAAATATAAATCTTATTTCAAATGTATCTAACCAAAACTATACTAAGCTGCAGTCAATGCTTTTGACCAGTGGCACTTGTAAACAGTCCCTGTCTTTATTCCTTTAAATATTAACAAAGATGAGGCTCACAGAGGCATTTGGCAGCTGATCAACCAGGTGTGACATGTGACCTCTGGCAGGTGAAGTGGATCACAGGTGGCCAGAATTTTTCAGGACACAGACAAACATTTTGTTGAAGTAATGTAGGACAAGTATTAAAAAAATGAACAGGCTTGACCTTTGGGTCAGAGCATCTCCAAAACTGCAGCTCTGGTAGACTTCCTGCTCTGCAGTGGTCAGTGTCTATCAAAAATGGTCCAATAAAAGGAACATTGGTGAACAGGCGAAGCGTGTGATCTGATCCAAAAGACGATCAAAGATTCTGGTTAAAATATAAGTTACCAGAATACTGCTTAGACGTGATCACCGCTAATAGACACTTTGTTCATAATCATTACTATTTCAGCATATACAAACATAGTCTTCAAACATAGTCCTTCCTGTTGTATGAGCTCTGAGCCACTGATCTGGGTGCTGCCGAATACGCCACTCGACTTTGTGGGGGGATGCTGTACCTCATTGCTTTCTCTTCTTTTGGGGGGCAACTACAGCAAAGGATACACCCCCCGACCATGAGCAGAGCGGCAGCCGCCCATCCCAGATACAACGCCACCCCAATCTCCATCTTCTGCCCGGACGGGATGATCGGACTGTAGAACTCAACCACGATTGTATTGGCTGACCAAGACACTGGCACAAGCATGGTGAGGGACGCAGTTATGAAAGCCCCCCTGAAGTCGCCATCACCCGAGCTTTCGCCCCTTCGTCTGGGATACAGTTGGTGCATTTCGCCCCCACGGTTGCGATCAGAAGCGCAAGGATCCCGACAATTATGGAGACAACGGAAAGCGCCCGGGCAGCTTGTAGGTCTTGAGGTAAAGCGAGCATAGAGTCGTACACTTTACACTGCATTTGCCCCGTGCTTTGAAACACGCAGCTCATCCACAGGCCTTCCCAGTAAACCTGAGCGGTCACAATGTTGGCGCCGATGAAAGCAGAGACCCTCCACATGGGCAGGGCGCAGCAAACGATACTCAAAATCCATCCCAGAGTGGACAAGGTCACGCCAACAATTTCAAGAGCGAGAGACACCATTGTTTGTTTGGAAAAATGTACAAAAAAACAACTCAAAATCTTTCAGTGTTGAATTAGAGTGTCTTCTCTGTCGCTGCTATTTCCAAAAGTGCAGTCTTCAGTCCACAAAGATTGCTTTCGAGTGCATACGTGCCTTGTCAACTGAGATATTTCCTCCTGCCTGATACTCCTTATCTACTTATTGTTTTATTACTTGGCGTCAAGCCCACCTGTAGAGTGACATCATTTGGTAGTTTTATCCAATCAGATCGTGCGTCTATGGGAAGAAAGGACAGCAGTGTGCTTTCTTTTAAATAAAGTGTATTTTTATAGGTTGACCCTTTGCCCATGGTAGCGCAGGCGTGTCTGGTTTATTGCTGTCAGGAGGTAATGAGTGTCCAAAGGAAGAGCTTGTTATGTAGTTGATAGGTGACCGAAAGCTTGACATACAAACATGTTTTTTTCCTACAGATTTCCTACAAAGTTTGGACCAAAAAGTGAAAAGAAGTTTGTATTGCTACTGTTTTCAAGTTTGGCAAATAATGAATGTTTAGTGGAAAACTCTCTTCGTTTGGGTTGTAGTGCATTGAGGTTGCAGGGTTAATGACAAACTAGAGACTCTAAAATTATATTTTATTGGTCTCAAAATATGATCTTTATTGATAGGCTAGGCTGTAACTCATCTTAGTTCATACTATTTGTGGCTTGTGTTCAGTATCTGTTGTTATCAGTGATACAAAACACAGTGCTACTTGTTATGAAGAGTCAACAATTCAACAACGAAGAACTGACAAGATACACTGCCTCTTTGCGCCTGTCTCAAGCCTCACAGTTTTTCTCACTCACTTTGATACACTTTTCCATTCTAAAAGTCCATTTACAAAACAGCTCACACAGAATCTCAAACTTCAACTTTTCAAAACTGAATTTTCAGCCCAAGCAAAATTAAGCTTTACACTCTAAACTTTGCAAGTGTTATGATCAAAACTCCCTCATTCTTCAGCTGTTTTCATGTGTTTTCTCATTAATTTGACTTTAGTCAAAGCTTTAGTCCTGATCTCAGACACAAAGTGAGTAAAGTTTTAGTTCAATGTCAGTGCGATTGAAACTTCATACAAATCATTTTGTATTAGAGTTGTATTTTCATCTAAAATCTGTTACATTAGTAAAAAAAATATATACATTTAGGATTAGTTTTTGATGTGTCAACTGTATTTTATGGTTTATCCACCTAGTTTCTCTGAATCGCTTTGACACACTTGTCCATTCTTCAAGTCAGTTTGCAAAACAGCTGACTCAGAATCCTAAACTGAGCTTTTCTCGTAACAAAATTTTGGCTCAAGCAAAATTAAGTTGTTCTATCAAAACATCTTCCTGTCAAAAGTAAGTTTTGCCCTCAAAACTATCACACATTCTTCAGGCGTTCTTATGTACTTTCTCAATAATTTGACTTCACAGCTCAGAAGCTTTAGTCCTGATCTCAGACACAGAGTCATCAATAGTTCAGTTCAATCTGCCATTGGCTTTCACATACATGATTTTGTTTGCTGGATCTACTGTAATACTGCCATATTTGTTAAAAAAAAAAAAAAAAAGATCAATCTTTATGGCTTTTTTCTGATTTGTGAACTATTTTTATATAGTTTATCCAAATATTTACAGTTTATTTACTACACTAGAGATAGTTGCAGATGTCATCCACATTAATACTGTAAAATGCATCTGTGACTGAAAAACTATTTACATCAACATCACACTGGAACAATATTTAGTCTATATTTATACATTCCTAAAGTCAAACCATTGTCCTGTTTGATTCAGATGTTCGTTTGTTTGATCTTTCTGCTCATTTGATTTGGGGTTTGCTGTGATGTGAATTGCAGATAGAAACTAACGGTGTAATGACAAAAGTCCTTTACCATGTTTGAACAGGTCTGTAGTGTTTGAGAAACAATAAACTCACTCAACTGTTTGTGAAGGAGCGCTGTGTGAACTTTTCTGAGAAAGAGCCTGAAAACTGTGAGAATGAATGAAAAATGCTACAAATGAGCCTTTGTTCAAACAAAAAAATTAAGCCACATTTCAAAAAGTGTATCAAAGCAATAAAAATACAAAACTGTAATAAAAGAACAGAATCAGAAGAAATATAAAAACAAAGTAGATCATTTGTTGCAGCAACTCAAATGGAAAATATCAAAAGGAAGGAAGCAAACAAATATGGCCAACAAAATTGTAACCTTGCCGGTGAAAAGGTATTTGGGTTGAAATTATATTAGGGGCAATTCCTGGAAAACAGATAAGGTTTTGTTGTGGTGGGAAACATGAGTCACTTTGGAAAATCACAATAAATATCTCAACAGCACGTTTATGTTGACAATTCTTGAACTTTTCAAATCTAATATTTTCTTCTAAACTGTGCTCAGCTACAAGAGGTGTAAACCCCTGACTCATGTTTTTTTTTTTTTTTTATCACTGTCTGACACAGTTTAAATACAAGAACAATTTATATTAGCTGAGTACGTTTGCTAAAGAACAACCACGATAAGACAAGACCTGATAAGATGTGATTATTAATGATAATTGTGAGATACAAGAAGGAAACAGCCGGCAAGTTTTCATGTCACTTTCAATCTCAATATACTGTATTTTTAAACTTATTCAACTTTTATTATTATTGATTATTTATTTATTTATTTTCAATTTAAGCTTCTTTCTGTTAAAGATATAAATAACTTTTTATAGGCATGTTCTTGGTTGGCTGGTCACAAGATTGATAAGACCATATTTTACAGACACATCACAGAATGAATGCTTGGCAAAGGTTTATGCTTTTGTGGATGTTTGTGTCATGTCTACGTGCAGAAGAGCCACAGTGCTACATGTTATTGCGCCATTGTACTTGAGGTTACTTAAACTACTCATACAAACAGTTGAATCATGGAGCTTTTTTGTTTAGGCTCCATACCTGCTTGTCTGAAAAAAGATTTTATTGCTTTGCCTGGAATGTGACACAGGCAGTAAAATATGTCAATCTTCAGAGAAAAAAAGCTAGTGGTTTGTTTAAAAAAAAAAAAAGGTTATTTTATTAAAACAATGTGCAGTTATATTAAAGTGAAGCTCACCCCCTAAACTCCACTCACCCACGCATTTCAAACACAGCAAACTCATTGAAAAGCATTGAGAAAACGGCAAAGAAGAGAGCCGCAGTGTGATTGGACAGACAGCAGGTGTCTGCAATTAGTGCTAAATTTTGAGTGGAAAATACACACTGATGTCACATAGAGTCTAGAAATTATATGAGAGACACAATCAGTTTGTGACTATTTTGACATGAAACTTGTAAATTTGCAATAAAAATGCCAAAAAAAACCCCCAAACAAACTGGAAAACGTAGGCACTGCAATTTAAACACAATATACACAATATACATCACAAACTATTTTTGGTATAACAACCAAAAATAGTTGATTTAGGGTTTAGCGTCTCTTTACTCCGCCCACAGTTGCACTCCAAACAGGCTGTGGAAAATGCTCAGAGGCCTGTTAATGGGTGTGAACAATATTGATTGACAGCATTGATCGTTTTGTGTGGGAGCCGTCCTGACGTGTGGTGAGGTTTACAGCTGTGAGGCTGTGCAGAAGCACAGGTCTAGTTATCTACTTGCGCTTCAAGATTCCGATTTAGCAACTTTGTAGACAGATGTATGACACCTTTCCTTTACATAAGCACATTAGTTCATGTGAGTATTTTATTATTGAAAATGAGTAAAAGAACTAACAAACAGTAGTGCGAGAATCAAACCTGTGACCTTCTGCAGTGCATCAACTGTCTATCCACCTTAGCCAAATAACCACTTTCCAACCAGCTACAGCAGCGATGTCAGAAGGAGGAGTTTTTATAGTCCACCTGTCGACATGCACTGAAAAAAATTAACAACGGAAGTTTTATTAAACTTTACATAAAAAATGTAACAAAAGTTAATGACATTTATTGTTTGTAATATAGTATCATGTAATAAGTTTGGAAATTCAACAAGAAAGTTTTTTTCCCAGTGTGAACTAAAAATGCACCGACAGCGTTGACCATCATGGCAGCTCAGTCGCGGTGTTTGCAGACATAACAGCAAAATTAGCGACTTTGCACAAAAAAAATCTCCAAAAAAGACCCGGAAATAGTAAATAATTAAATTTTGACCCCATACACACAGTTTGATAGTGAAGAAAAAAAAAGTTAATTCTGCTTGTAGTTTCACTTTAAGCACAATGGCAGAGATGCCTGCAGATTCTAGCTTTACAATTAAAATTCCATCCAGCATTTTTTGGAGACAAATGTCTGCGCTGTGTTGTTATTTTCAGGTGTTTAGATTAAGCGAAGTAACACAGAAGGACTTTTTGGAAACATTCTCCATCAGGTTACTCACTTTCTTACTTACTGACTGATTTGCCGGTTACAAACTGCCTAGCCGTTCCTTAAACATGAAAAATTATATATTTTGAGTGAAAAAATGCAACAAATTGAGAACAATAAAACGTAGATAACCCTTAATCTACTATATAAAAATATATTCTGCTTGCTATATTTACCAATCTCATATATTATATATATTATATTCAATAATACCCATGTGGCTTTCATACAATTGGGGTAACTAACATTTTTACTTTGTGAAAAAATTAGACCACTGAGTACTAAATAATGAAGACTTTTAGTTGTAATGAGCTGAATGAAAACCAGCTTCCCCACTTTTAACACAATCTTAGTTTTCTTTAATGTCTTCAAATGCTTTCTGCTTCTCTTCTTCTCTTGTTACAGCGTTTACCAAACACCACAGCACTGATGACTCGATCTCATGAGCAGTGATAATTGAGTTTCGGTGTGTACAGGATTATTTCCTTGTTTACTCAGAGGCGTGGAAAGACATCGGTGAAGCTGAGCTGCTGCTGACCTAAATGAAATAACTTAATAAGTTATAGGTTGTATAACAGTTTGTGTGATTGAGTAAGGTTTTATCAGATTAGGAAGCGGTCAGATGCAACTGTGCCTGAAGTAACCTAAATCCTGACACATAAAGAAGTCGTAAAAGTATAAAATTATGACTCCAGAGTGGAAGCACTGATATTGAGAGTCCAAGTTCAGCGAAAGTAGGTTTTAAGGTTATCAGAAAACTCAATAGTGTAGTCAAGGAAAATCAAATTTTAATCTTATTGTGTGTGTCCAAATCAAAAGAATCTAATCAGAGTCCACATTGTTTATTAATAAACTAGGTAACTGTTGTAAAGAAAAATATATTGACCAGTACTAATGTTTTATTGTTTCATTGAATCAACTTCACCCACTGTAAATGAGACATTGCAATTTCAGGATTTTTTTTCCTCAAAATGCATTTATCACTTGGTGGATGTATCATCCTAGTGTATGTGTGCTGTAAAAGCACCTCAGTCGTTCTCGCACTCTGGTTGTGCTGAGAAGGAGAGTGTTAAGCTAGGCCTATAAAGTGAAACCAGGTCAGGAAAGTTAAACATCAGAAAGTTTAGTACATTTTTCATCCATTCAAACAATTTTCAGACTCCATAGCTCTCAGGCTGTTCAGGAAATTTAGTTTGTTTCTCCATTGCATGTGGTAAAGGACTAAAGGTGTCAGAAAGTCAAACTTAGCAGAAGAAACTAACCATTTATAAGCAGCCAAAATTAAAAAAATAAAGTTGAGCTTATTAATCAAGCACAACAACAATGATTTGAACAGTACAAAAATGCAGATACTGTACATATAAATCTGTAGTGTGCTGTTGGCAAAAGACTAGTCCACAGACATTACACTACAAAAACACTATGTTCTTTTTCTGCCTGGCAATGACTCTCACTTCTTATGTTTTTGTTAAATATGTTACGTATGATATATCTGTTTTGAACGTACTTGTAACTTCATTTTGCCTAAGCCATTTTATTCTTCCATTTAAAGCTTTGTTTGTGCTTCTGTCTGAATTGTTATGAATATTGTCATTTAGAATAGAGAAGTGCTTCAAAGCGATTGAGAAAAACTTATATTATCGCTAACAGCCATCTGTGGCTTACCTGACGCAATAATCTTCTCCGTTTATGTCTTTAATACCGCTTCTCCTGTGATAACATTTCACAGACTGTGTAGTGGTCCAAGCTTACTTCAATTTAGTTTAACTCCAAACTAACTTCCTAAACGTACTCGGACAGGTCGTTTGTCCCACATAAACAACATCAGGGTGAGTAAAGGATTATTGTCTTGTTCAGAGGTTTGGAAAGATGACGTTGACAAACACTGTAGACATTTTTCTTAAACTGCAGCTGCTCAGTGCATAAATGATTGTAAAGTGGATTTGTGTGATTGTAAGTGTTATCAAATTAAGAAGCTGCAGTTTCCACTAAGCCTGAAGTAGCCTACATAAAGAGGTCATAAAAGTATACAATTATGGCTTCAAAGTGGAAGTGCTGATATTGGATTTTATGGCTGTCAGGAGTCTCAATGGAGATGAATTGTAATTTTGTCTAAATTTGTTAAGCCTAATGTTATTTAAGTCTTGTTAATGAAGTTAGTATAATGTTGGGCTTTTATGCTTCGATTCTCAGTAATTCTTACTTATTTATTCTGATTACTTTCTATGACAATCAAACGAATATCAAACATATGAACAACTATTTGAAGTCAAATTGGGGGAAACATACAAACAAATACAGAATCTGCCTTATTGGATTTAGAAATATATTATATTACTAAAACAGGATGATTCTGTGGTGTTTCTAGGAACTTTTCAATTCATCCATGTAAATTCTATTGCCTTAAAGTCACAGTGTGTAACTTTGTGAGGGTGAAAAACCAAATGCCCTTTATCACTTTGGGTCATTCTTCAACGATAAACATTAGTTTAATGCCATAACAAACAAATAACAAGTGGATTTTAGGGAAATAGTAAGGTCATAATGTTTTTAGTCCAAAACATCCAAATAAAGAAATGCTTGTGTTTGTTTTGGCTAAATGTTACACAAATATCCACATCAATCCACTTCCAAGTTGATGTGCATATTTAAAAATAGATTGCACTCTATGCTCCATTAGATTATAAGCATTTTTTTTCTGTTCATGTTTTGAAGTCAGTACAAGAGAGTTTGCATTATCAGCCTTCTTTGTTTATTTACACTCACTGGAAGACCATAATATTCTGTAAATCTTGTTTTCACTGTCCCGTCCTAGAGAGGTGCAGCGATGGCTTCTCAGGGTCTTCAGATTTTGGGTATCCTGCTCTCGTTCCTCGGTTGGTTGGGGACGATCATCGCCTGTGCCTTACCCATGTGGAAGGTGTCTGCTTCTGATGCAAATAAAATCATAACAGCTTCAATCAGCTGGGAGGGACTGTGGACGGCTTGTGTCCAAAGCACTCTCCAAATGCAATGCAAGGATTACGGCTCAATACTTACGCTATCTAAAGAACGCCAAGCAGCTCGAGTGATGGTGGTAATATCCATAATACTTGGGTTTTTTGGGATAATCATGGCTATAGCTGGAGGCAAGTGTACGGCTTGCATAGAGGATGAAGCATCAAAGGCAAAAATATGCATTGTCTCTGGGGTCATTTTCATCATCGCGGCTTTTCTGATCCTTATTCCAGTCTCTTGGTCGGCTCATGCGGTGATAAAAGAATTTAATAACATATCGCTGTACTTAGAGCAGAAGAGAGAGTTGGGAGCGTCACTGTATATGGTTGGGCTGCGGCCGCACTGCAGCTGCTCGGAGGAGGCCTGCTCTGCAACAACTGCCCTCCCAAACACGGCCGATCAACCATGACCGCCAAGTTCATGACTTAGATGAGCAGCAAACAGAAAGATCAAGAAGATATTTGATGTTACAAAATTATTACTCTTTTCTTACTCTGTTTCTTACTTTTTATACGTGTTTTTGGGGTGTGAAATATTATAAACAATTCTCGCCTAAATAATGTATTATAAAAGCTATGTGGCAGAATCAGACAGCTGTATACTGTCTGAAGCTATCATAAAGTATTTCCCATGACGAGTCAAAAGCAGCGCTCTGTTTGGCTGTGCTTGGGTGTAGGGCTGGGCCATTAATTGAAAAATCGAGAGATAGAATTGAACCAAATTGTCAATTAATTGGTGGTGGATTTTAAATCTAAAGATCAAAAACTAATCTTTCTTCAGTAAAAATGTATGGTTTGGAGCAAACGTCAAACTTTTTAGGCAGAAAATAATATATAGTTTAAAAAAATCCATAAATGAAACATATCAAAAGTTTTTGTTTTGTTTATGTTATGAATGATATTTTTTTTCATTGGGTTTGAAAAAGTTAAACAAAATCGAATCGAAAATCAAAACAATTTGTAATTATATTTTTTCCCAAATCGCCCAGCCCTACTTGGGTGGTACACCACATTTTTACTTTGGCATTTAAAAAAAGCTGTTGTAGAGCTGAACTGAAGTAATGTTTGTGAAAATTGACACTGTGAAAATTTTATTACCCCAGAATGTATTATTTATCTAAAATAATGTTCTTGTTCACAAGTCAGTATAATACAACTTGCTTTAGCAGCATTCTTTGATTATTGTTTAGTGTTTTACAGGAGCAATGTGAATTCTGATTAAACTGGTCAGACTGACACAAATTGATCATGTATTTTTATTGAACAAACAAACAACAAACAAAAAAAAAACAAACAAAACTACTGTATTCAGACTTATTGTGGGAATATGACAGTCTTATCTTTACCCAGTCGTATTTGAATGTATTAAAGCCGTATTAGCAGGTGGGAGGTTAAGGTTATTGGGGGTGAGTGTTGGTTTGGTTTGATTGTTTATTTTTTAGGATCCCTCAGAACTACAAAAGCCACGACTCTTCTGGGGTCCTGAAGGAGAGACTTGTGGGGGGTTGTCTTATTGTGAGTTTGTTGGGTGGGTTGTGGGCAGGTTTTTAATGCATCGTAAAACAATATGTGTTATTGTATGTATTAAAAGTGCTTTATAAATAAAGTTTGATAGATTGATTGATGAATTTTGTTAATAAAAATACAATCAGTGTTTCATTAAAAATAATGATTTCAGCATCACTCAGACATTTCTTTAGTCAAAAACTTAGAGAAATGATGTCATAACTAACATCTTCAAGGATAATTTCAGCCATATCTTTGTAGAATATATTACAGCGGGGTCGGTGGTCCAGCGTGACTCTTCACACACACTGCTGTGACTCCTTGTTTCCCCTGTGGGACGAGCCACATTTACACTGATCGTCTTTTAATGTGGGATTTTAGCTTAAACAGCCTTTTGTTAATGGAAAACAAAAAAAGGCAAGGTTGATTCCTGTCTAAGCTTATTATATTTTGCATAGACTTTTCCTAACAGAAACATAAATAAAGAATATTTTGAAACATGTAACTTAACAAGAACATGTAGGTTATATATTTTTAAAAAAATGCCAAAATGAAAACAATAGCCCAAAGACACTTAATACATGACTTACTCATTTATTGTGTAACATGCTTAATAATCATTATCAGCCCTGTGGCTTGCTTTCTTTTCCTGTTTTTCTGTCTGCAAATGTTCTTCGTCATAGACCATTTCACAGACACTTCGACATTGACGACTCAACATATGAAGTCAAACAAAGTTTTAGTGAGTGTAAATGTCTTTGTTCAGTGGTGTGAATGGAAAGACTGTGTGTTAGCAAATTTACTTCATTCTTTCTGAGCTTTAGCTACTTAATGTGACATAAAAAAATAAGTAACAGGTTGTATTACAGTTTGTGTGATTGGGTAAGACTTTATCAGATTAGGAAACTGTCTGTAGAAAACTCCAGACCTGAAATCAAGACATATAAGAAGTCAGCTTATGTAGCAGTTTTTGCACATAAAATGTTTTATCTTTAATTTATGCATTTACATTTACATAAGTAAACTATATCAGAAAATTCATAGTGAAAAATGTATTTACAACTTTTACTTATTCTTTCCTTAAATATTTAATTTGTCAAAATTAAAAAATGTATTGTTAAAAATTGAGAAAATTGTTTTTTTTTCTTCTTTCATTTGAATTTTAAAGTAAATTCAAATAAATATCTTCTTTTGTGTTGAAACTATAAAAATGATAATTCTTAATCTTAGAGCACAGATTTCTGGCTTATGTTTATCATTAAATCCAAGTTGAATTTTTTTAAGTCATATCTACATTAAAATTTTTTCAGTTTAAAATCTATTGTGATCTGAAATCAAAACTCGCAAACACAAATTGTTTTTTTGTTTTTTTTTTTTCCCCATTCATGTTCACATTTCAGTTCAACTTCTTTGTTTATTAACAGACTAACACAAAGACCATTTTAAGCTGTAAACCTTCTCATCTTCACTGTCCCGTTCTAGAGAGGTGCAACGATGGCTTCTCAGTGTCGACAGATTTTGGGGGTCCTGCTTTCATTCCTGGGTTGGTTGGGAACAATCACCACCTGTGCGATGCCCATGTGGGCGTGTACGTTTCGTTGGCCCAACATCGTTCAAATCATTGGGAAGGACTGTGGATGGCTTGTGTGGTCCAAAGCACTGGTCACATGCAATGTAAGGTGTATGACTCTATGCTGAGCTTCCTCAGATCTCCAAGCAGCTCGAGCAATGGTGGTAATATCCATAATACTTGGGTTTTTTGGAGTACTCATGGCTATAGTTGGAGGCAAGTGTACGACTTGCATGAAGAATGAAGCGTTGAAAGCCAAAACATGTATTTCTCTGGGGTGATTTTTTTCATTGCAGCTTTTCTGATCCTTGTTCCCGTGTCCTGGACAGCTCAGACGATAATCCGAGACTTTCATAACCCATATTTGATGTCGGCACAGAGGAGGGAGTTGGGAGGTCGCTGTATATCGGTTGGGCTGCGGCTGCACTGCAGCTCCTCGGAGGAGGCCTGCTCTGCAGCATCTGCCCTCCCAAACATGCAGATCAACCATGACCGCCAAGTTCAAGGCTTAGATGAGCGCTCCAAATCCAACTGGCAAAAAGAAAGATCAAGAAAATATTTGATGTTACAAAAATATTACACTGTTTTACTTTTAAATGTGTGTGAAAATTATATACAATTCTCAATCACTGCCCAAATGATTAACTTTGTTTTCAGGACACATTATGAATCTTTCTATTTCTTTATAAAAGCTGGTGGACTTATAGCAGTTGCAAAGCCAAACTGAAGTTAATGTTTGTGAATACAGGAACAATGTGAATTCTGCTTAAACTGGTCAGACTGACACAAATGGTTCATGCATTATTATTGTACAAACAAACAAACAAAACTACTGTATTCAGACTTATTGTGGGAATATGACAGTCTTATCTTTACCAGTCGTATTTGAATTTGTATTAAAGCCGTATGTATTTAGCAGGTGGAGTGTGTCAGGTTGGGGGATGGGTGTTGTTTGGGTTTGATTGTTTTTTTAGGGATCCCCATCCTAACCCTGGATGAAGGGAGAGACTATGGGTGGGTTGTTTTGTTGTGAGTTTGTTGGGTGGGTTGTGGGCAGGTGGGACTGTTTTTATTGCATTCTAAAACAATACGTGTTGCATTGTATCTATTAAAAGCGCTTTATAAATGACGGTTAATTGATTGATTGATTGATGAATTCTTTTAATAAAATACAATCATTGATTCCAAGCATCACACTTCTTTCCTTTTTCAGTCTAAAATGTATACATTACAGGAATTATGATTATTATCAATTATATAAAATCTACTTTTTATTTAACCATGTTACAGCAGTTTTCTCTCATCATTAGTTTACCCAGAGTTGTATTTGAATTGATTCCTGCAATTACTTGCAATACACAAAAATTCAGATTCTGAGTAAAACATAAGGTTTAATTGGCATATAGATAGTTCACAAAAACAAAAAAATAAATTTAAAATCTGTAGCCTATTAATGTTACATTTTACCATGAAGAGGCGAAGCATCAGTTCTGCCATTTTGAACAGGAAGTCAATGAACCTGTTTCTTTTCCTTGTCCGTTGTAGATATTTTTTGTGTTTTGCAATGGACAAATTGTGAATAATTGATCTGAATATATTTCTTCTTAAATATATGAAAAAATCGCAATAGGTCTCTATTAATGAAAAAAAAGAAGAATAATTTTTTGAGGCAAAGTTGATTCCTATTGAAGCTTATTATATTTTGCAAAACCTTTTCCTAACTGACGACATAAATACAGCTTAGAGCATGTATTTTTTTTCCTGCTCTCACACGGCTAGTGGCCAACGAAGAAAAACTAATACCAGTGTCAGCGCTGAGGGAAACTATGGCTCCAAACAAATTATTAAAAATTGTGCCAAAATTAGAACATTAAAATGTAACAACCTTTACAAGCCAAAACAATAGCCCAAAGACACTTAATACATGACCTACTCATTCTGTTTATCAGTGTAACATGCCTAATAATCATTATCAGCCCTGTGGCTTCTGTAACTTCCTTTTTTCCCCTTTTTTCTGTCTGTAAATGTTCTTCTGTCGTGGACCATTTCACAGACACTTCGACATTGACGACTCAACATATGAAGTGAAAACAAAGTTTTTGTGAGTGTAAATGTCTTTGTTCAGTGGTGTGAATGGAAAGACTGTGATGTTGCAAATTACTTCATTCTTTCTGAGCTTTAGCTACTTAATGTGACATAAACAAAATAAGTAACAGGTTATATCACAGTTTGATTTACGTTGCAGCATCAGATTAGGAAGCTACTGTAGATCTGAAGTAGCCTAAATCAAGACAGTTTATGTGCAATTGTAGTTCATAATGAAAAATGTATTTACATTTTTTACTTGGTCTTGTCTTAAATACTTAATTTGTCAATATTAAAAAAAATATTGTTAAAATTTGAGAAAATTTGTTTTTTCTTCTTTCATTTTGAATTTTAAAGTAAATTCAAATAAATATCTTCTTTTGTGTTGAAAACTATAAAAAGGACGGTTCTTAATCGTAAATGACAGGTCTCTGGCCTTATGTTTATCATCAAATCCAAGTTTAAAATTATTTATTTTACATATCTACAGACTTTTACATTTTTCAATTTAAAATCCATAGTGATCTGAAATCAAAACTTGCAAACATCCTTAAATAATTACTCAGTCCACTTCCAAGTTCAAGTTTGTTTGGCTTTTAAATTGCTCTTTTAGCAGACTTATTTTTTTTTCTATTCATGTTCACAATTCAGTTAACATACTTCTTTGTTTATTAACAGACTAACAGGAGTTTTAAGCTTCTCATCTTCGCTGTCCCGTTCTAGAGAGGTGCAACGATGGCTTCACAGTGTCAACAGATTTTGGGCGTCCTGCTTTCGTTCCTGGGTTGGTTGGGGACAATCATCACCTGTGCGATGCCCATGTGGCGCGTGACAGCTTTCATTGGTGCCAACATTGTAACGCTCAAGTCATTTGGGAAGGACTGTGGATGAACTGTGTGGTCCAAAGCACCGGCCAGATGCATGTAAGGTGTATGACTCTATGCTTTATCTTCCTCATGATCTCCAAGCAGCTCGAGTGATGGTGGTAATATCCATAATACTTGGGTTTTTTGGAGTACTCATGGCTATAGTTGGAGGCAAGTGTACGGCTTGCATGAAGAATGAAGCGTTGAAAGCCAAAACATGTATTGTCTCTGGGGTGATTTTTTCATTGCAGCTTTTCTGATCCTTGTTCCCGTGTCCTGGACAGCTCAGACGATAATCCGAGACTTTCATAACCCATATTTGATATCGGCACAGAGGAGGGGTTGGGAACGTCGCTGTATATCGGTTGGGGTGCAGCCGGATTGCAGCTGCTCGGAGGAGGCCATCTGCCCTCCCAAACATGACAGATCAACCATGACCGCTAAGTTCAAGGCTAGATGAGCAGCTCCAAATCTAATTTATAAAGAGAAAGAAGATATTTGATGTTACAAAAATATATACACTGTTTTAACTTGTTTGTGCGAGTGTGAAAATGTATGCAAGACCACACTTCATTGTTTAGACACATTATGAATCTTTCTATTTCTTTATAAAAGCTGGTTTGTAAGCTGGACGTTTTGTAAATAAATTCATGTGTCTTCTCTACCAAATATTGTATTGTAAAAGCAGCACTTTGTGGCAGAATCAGACAGCTGTATACTGTTTGAGGCTAATAATAAAGTAGTATTTCATTTCCCATGACGAGTCAAAAGCAGCGCTCTGATTGGCTGTGCTTGAATGGTTCACCTCATTTTTACTTAGCATTTAAAAAAGCAGTTGTGAAGCCAAACATAACATTATTATAATAATAATATGGATCAGAGTCAACGTGGACCAGAGTCAGGATTAAACATGGACCAGAGTCAGGACTAAAGATGGACCAGAGTCAGGACTAAACGTGAACCAGAGTCAGGACTAAACATGGACCAGAGTCAGGACTAAACGTGAACCAGAGTCAGGACTAAACATAGACCAGAGTCAGGACTAAACATGGACCAGAGTCAGGACTAAACATGGACCAGAGTCAGGACTAAACATGGGGAACCAGCGTTTATGTTTTCTGCAGCTCAGATCTGGATCAGTCTTCCAGAAGACGTAGACAGGCCTCCACTCTGACAATGTTTAAATCTCGGCTCAAAACATTTCTTTTTAACTGTGCATATATGACTGAAATGCTTTGTCTACACTCTTTTTTCTTTACTTCTGTAGACTAAATTTTATGCCTTTTATTTATGTTTTAATAATGTATTTTGATGCATCTTTTCCTGCCTTAACACACAATAATGCACAACACTTGTATAGCGCTTTTCAAATACTCAAAGCCGCTTCACACACAGAGGAGTTCAGAGGAGCAGCTCAGATGTGCAGGGGTCTCCGGTCTGCAGCTTTATACTGCTGGATTAAACACATTCAGAACAGAGCCACGCCACCTACTGGTCGCTACACTCGCGTCTACTCTCGCACGTGCATTTCTTTACATCTGTGGCTTTCTTGACTCAGTGATCTTTTGCGTTAATGTTTTAATGCTGTTTCACGTTTCACAAACACCCCAGCACTGATGACTTGATTTCACATACGCAGAGTTTTGGTGAGTATTTCCTTGTTTACTCAGAGGCGTGGTGGAAAGACAGATGTGTGGCTAATCAGATAAATACTCCAGCTTCTTTTCTTTAGCTGCTGCTGCTTTGCGTGGCCCAAATAAAATAACGTAAGAAGTTAAAGGTTGTAGCATAGTTTGTGTGATTGAGGCTGTGTGAATTAGGAGGCTGACAGTTGCAACTAGGCCTGAAGTAACTAAATCCAGACGCATAACCCCGTCTCACACTGATCCAGTCCGTACTCCGGTCCGGCGTACGGAGGCTTCCGTTCTTGAAAGTAATGAGAGCTCTCACACCCGATCCGTCCGTCCGGCGAGCCGCCGCTCGCTCCGTACTCCGTATCGTTCCGTTTCATTTAAATTTTCCGACTGCCGGAGCGCTCCGAGCCCTTTTGGTAAAGTGTGAAAAGAAGACACGACAAACAGGAAACCAAGCGCTCGCGGGTGAAGGAATCCGGGTTTCAAAGTAAAAACATTACGTTCTGCTACTACAAAATACAGCAAAATGCTCAACATATACACGATATTGAAACACAGAGCAAATAAACGTCCGTACTACCATTATGCGTCGAAAATCAACAGAAAATGAAGTGACGTGAAATAAGCCAAAACACGGCGCAAGTTCCTTGTTACATATCCATGTGCCAGAGATCACGTAAACTCCCTGAACTCCCAAGTTGAGCGTGAATCCCGTGAACTCGTGGTCTCGCGAGGCCAGCAGAGTCCGTGCATACGCATGCATATTCTGGAGGCAGTGTGAGTGACAACCGGACCCAGACGGATCCGGATCTGGATATGGATCTGGATCTGGAAGCAGTGTGAGCCCGGTGTAAGGAAGTCGTAAAAGTATAAAATTATGACTCCAAAGTGGAAGCACTGATATTGAGAGAGCAAGTTCAGTGAAAGTAGGTTTTAAGGCTATCAGGTAACTCGATGGAGTAGTCAAAGAATCCTGATGTTGTCTTCTTGTGTGATTTGAGTTTGCAGTTTCCACTCAGTTTTCCGCTATCAATTGGGGTGCCAAACTTTTTACTCAGTGAGACAAAATTAATATTTCTTCAAGGCGTATATGGTTTTGCAACGTGCTGAGGGCAAGAACGTGCCTGCTCTTGAGTGTTAAATGAAGTCAGATGGTCGTGGGTGTAAGAAGAATCACCAGGAGAGGGACAGCTCTTCAAGACGGTAGTTTAATAAGTTTTAGAATGAGTGTATAGATCTCTCTCAAAACGGGCAATGCCCCACTTCTAACACTGCACGTGACCTTATCACAACGGTATTACTGCGGCACAAAAATAGTTCCAAACAAGAAAATAGTACAATATAATAAACAAAACAAAAAAATATATATTTATGATAAATAAAAACAAAAATATAAATCCTATTACATTAACATGTTTTAGCAGAATAAACTTGATGTCTTTTTAACTAAAAAATGAGTCTGGCATCCAAATTATTCTCTGCCCTTTGCACAACTCCCTAGAGACCTGAGCTATAAACCATATAGACAGGGCTCTCAACTCTCACGCAATGACCGTGTGACACACGCAATTCACCTCCTTCACACGCTCTCACGCCACACCTGGCATTTCTCACGCTGAAAAATCAGACACAATTTTTTTTTTATTTTTAAACCAAAATTAAATAGTCTCAAATGTATAGAGCCTAGAACGGCCGCGCAGTGCCTCTGAATTTCAGATGCGCTGTCTTAAGATCGCTCTCTTTCTTTCTCTCTCTCTTTCCCTCTCTCTCTCCCTCCCTCGGGAAGCTTCGTGCGACTGTCAGGGCAGCGTCACATCAGAGCTATTTAACAGACAGATCGTTTCTTTGAGACGCATTTCAAACTCCCAGTGATATTCTGTGAAACTGAAGCTTCATAGTGATCCATAGTTTGTACAAATCAGCCTTATATTTACGGAGAAAAGGCCCAAAATGTCCATTGAAAGATAACGTGTGTAAATAACAGCGGAGAAAATCGCGCAAAACGGCGCACCGCGGAAATGTTTGAAGAGGTCTTTCTAACTTTTACTTTTCCCTGAATGTGACATAAAACAGACACTAACCTTATAAAAGCAGCAGCTCCTGTGTTTTCCCTGCTCTGATCACTCAGGATAGCCCTGTCAGGTCGAGTCAGTCTGCCTGACGCTCCTAAAGCCCAGTTTTACAGGGCGGAGCTAAGGGCATCTGGGGCTGGGGCCCCCTAAATCTGGCCTCAATGGGGGGACCCTATTTGTATTTTTGTTTATTTAACTGCCTCATGTCTTTTTAATTATATAAAAATGACATCACACAATAGGATTATCACATCTAAAACTCACCAAAATACAGGAAATTGCATTGATTTTATAAAAAATCTCCAGGTAGGAGAATTCCCCCAGACCCCCCTGGATTACATCTGAACCTTGTTAGATTTAAATATATTTGTATTTACAGGCTTATGGGTCTGAGGGTCTGTCTGTAAATTTGGCCGTTTGATAGGGATTTAAGGACCTTTAAAGGGGGTGTGGGGGCTCAGCAGCTAACATGAAAACTAATACTTTCATGTTTCTGACATTTTTATGTCTTTGTTACACCAAATAGATAATAAAAAAAAACAGTGATTTTTACTTTGAACAGACTTGTATGGCCACAAAATGGACTGTTATTTGCCCTGGAGGAGGATTGCCCACGCATTTGTTTTGATTAAAAAAAAGTGTTGTTTTTTCATTGTATGCCATAAAAAGTATTTATCACCATTTAGAATGTCCCAAACTGTAGTTTTACCTTCTAATTCTACTGAAATGTGTGGATGACTTTTCAGCTCCAGAAAGTTAAAGTAAATTATAGTGATGGAGCATGCACAGCAGATCCAACATCCTGATCCATATCCTGAATAGAAAAAAACAACATAACAAACATACAGTAAGTCCAGGAAGTGTCTGCACAAAAGGTTTAGGCAGAACTGTTGTTGGAGGTGCCTATGTGCATTGTCCACTGTGAAGTAGCAGCAGCTCACAGACAGAGGCAGCTCTAAAGCAGCAGAGGTAGAGCTGGAGGCTGCAGTCTCAGGACCTGCAGTTTGAACATCTGCAAAACCAGGAGCTGCAGTCTGAAGCCCCCTCACTGTCATGTCTCTCACTGAGCAGAGTATTAGGCCTCTACTGTGAACCACTGACACAGGATTTGGACATGTGAATGCCTAAAAGTTGACTTTGTGCCAGTGTAAATCTGCTAGAAAATGGGATATGTTAGTTAAAAACACTTCAGATTGCAGAAAACTACATCTATTTTGACCAAAATCTCTTGGGGAACTCCCAGACTCGATCCCTCAGGGCCACATGAACAGAAGGCCTAATTGCCATTTACCTTTTATTCACTTGGTTGTTTGAACACCTGTTTTAATTTTTATAAAATAAGCTCAGAGTAATTGAAAGTGTTATCCAATACGACAATTTTAGTCTCACTTTTTTCAGCTACTTGAAGCCTGTAAAATGTCGCAAAATGCACCGAAATGTGTCTGTTTTTTAAAAAAATCTCTGGGGGAGGGCCCCCAGACCTCCCGCTCATTCTTTTCACCCTGTACAACATGGTTTCCCCACTGCTGAAATACGTCTGATTCCCATCAAACACTGAAAAACAGACTTCCAATTAGGTCGTTGCTTTACAAATTCTCCATGTAGATTTCAGAGCCTCACTCTAGCACAGAACCTGCGCATGATTTGCACCCTCACAAAAAATCTCACTCCAAGCCAAAATCAAAAGTTGAGAGCCCTGCATATAGAGTTGACCCTGTAGGTCAATCAATGATACTAAAACTAGTATTTGAACAACCTTTTGAAACTATTATTGCAAAAACAAACTTACTTATGAACTAGCAAAGTAACACATTATAAAGTGTAATATATTGCTATAAAATAATTAGTCGGTAGCATATTGATTTATAAATTCTTCTGTCTAAAATCTATTATCTAAAGTATCGAAGCTGAACTCACAAACATTCAAGTCAATCTGACTGATTATAAATGATTTAAAAATGTATGTCACTATTTCATTTGCTCTAAACTCAAGACATTATTTATTTATTAGGGATGAAAAAT
Organism: Mugilogobius chulae; assembly: GCA_038363315.1. Taxonomy (NCBI): domain Eukaryota; kingdom Metazoa; phylum Chordata; class Actinopteri; order Gobiiformes; family Gobiidae; genus Mugilogobius; species Mugilogobius chulae. The sequence continues at coordinate 12,799,818 of CM076399.1, read as the reverse complement.
TTATTGAAAACTTTGACAATCTATAGAATTTTTCAGCCATCGAATTGAAAGGTCAGAATCGATTAGTTTTGCTCATGCAGCCGCTGACTTAAACACACACTCTGTAGTTGTATAACACAAACAAGAATACAATAAAAGCCCCAATGACTGAAGAGACAAAGTGTGAACTTGTGCCAGACCTGACTGAATATGCTTTATTATGTTGATTTAACAACTGATGGGTTAACAACTCAAATATACGAACACTAAATATGACTGCTGTTTAAATGTTGATAAAAATACAAGTTCTGACTCACAAACAGCGGCTATGTTTTAAACATAAAAAAACTGAATTGAATCGTGACTTAGGTGAATCGCCCCATCCCTATTTTTTATGGTCATGTTCACAATTCAGTACAGTTCAATTGCATTAAAAGCCTTCTTTGTTTATTAACAGACTTATCTCGTCTGCACTGTCCCATCCTACAGAGGTGCATCGATGGCTTCTCAGTGTCTACAGATTCTGGGCTTCCTGCTTTCCCTCCTGGGTTGTTTGGCGACAATTTTCCCCTGCGGTGTGCCCCTGCCTGTGGCGAGGAAGTATTGGAAAAAACACGACTGAAACATTTTGGGAAGGATTGTGGATGAAATGCAATGTCCAAAGGATAGACCATTTTCAGTGTTCGGTGTACTACTCTGAAGACAGGATATCTACCGATCTCCAAGCAGGACAAGTGATGGTGCTATTATCCATAGTGGTTGGTTTTTTTGGGGTACATATATTTCGAGGCAAGTGTACAAGCTGCATAAAGGATGAACCATCAAAAAAGGACAAGACGCGCATTCTATCTGGGGTGATATTTATTATTGCAGCTTTTCTGACCGTTATCCCCGTGTCCTGGACAGCTTGTACAGTGATACAAGACTTCCACAAGGGAAAAGAGCTGGGAATGTCGCTGTATGTTGGCTTTGGTGCGGCTGGACTGCAACTGCTCGGAGGAGGACTTCTTTGCAACAACTGCCCTTCCAAAAATGACCAACCTGAGAAGATTTCTGTCCACTCCAGTGAAAATATTGAGAGCAGTGACAATCAACATGAAGATATGAATGAATTAGCCTTTGCTTTCATCAGTAAGAATCCTCTAGTAATAGCTATGCAAAAACAGATAGAAGAGGAGAAAAGAAGTAAGAGACTATACTATGACTTTGATGAATGTGTTGCTAGACATGGAAACATTTAAAATCAAGATGTTTTTTTTGTTCCTTTGCTTTATTAACTATTACGATTGCTTTGTAAATATGTTTTTGTTTGTTTTCTTTTTAATACAGTTTTCTTTACCAGCCTTTTTCACAATTTTTCATTCACTATATATTGCTTTTAAGTCACCTATTTAAGTGAAAGTAGTGTTTAAAGCTATCAGGAATATTCATTCATTCATTTTCTACCGCTTAATCCCGTGAGGGGTCACGGGTGACTGGAGCCTATCCCAGTGACTTTGGGCCTTAGGCGGGGAACACCCTGGACAGTGGCCAACTTGCCGCTATCAAGAATATCATTGTTGGAAATAATGTACACCAGGGCTATTCAACTTTATTTTCCAGCGGGCCAGATTTTACCAAGGACCATGGCTTCTGGGGCGGTTGTAGAAGCACAATACATCATCGTTTTTGACAATGTACCAAAATATATTTCTATAGTGATACCAACAAATTTTTATTGCTCTACCAAATGTCCAAATCTGCGTTAAACATAGAACCAAATCTGAACCGAAAGAATCTCTACGTTAAACAAGATTTAAACCAGACCTAAATGAGATCTAAAGCATAATTAAATCAAGACTGAAATATACAACTATAAAACTATGAAACTATAAAAATTAGATCAAAATGTATCTTTGTTTGAACATATTTTAACTGCCTTCAAACTAAATTTACCAAAACAACAAGAGCTAAATGAATTGTTTCGCTAAAAATATGAAAAATGCAACATTTTCTCACTGGAAACAAAGAAACAAGAAAAATACACTACATTTACAAGGCAAATCTTATTTTCAAACACTTTTTGACACCTTCAGAAATTCAAGCTGGCCACTATTTTTTGAGTAAGTACCCATAACTAAAACTACAAATAAAAAAAAATGTTTTTGTAATATTTTGAAAATGAAGGAGGGCCAGATCATATCTTTGAAGGGCCGATTTGGCACCTGGGCCTTAAGTTGAATAGGCCTGCTGTATGCTGACCCTGTGCTTACATGAGGCATTGAGGCTGGAGGAAGGAAGTTAGAAACAAACATGATAAAAAGACGTAAATTCTGAGTATATATTGAGTAGATTGACAGATTTCTATAGTTGGTAGATGTTAATAAAGTTTATATAATTGTTAATTTCTATTATAAGGTGTTTGCAGTTGGGAATTGACTGTCAATTTTTTGCTCTATCTATGGATATGATATTTGCCTTGCTGAATAAACAGATTATCTAATTTTCCACACATTTTACCATATCTATAGCTATTCTTGTTTTTTGTTTTTTTTTTTGCGATAAATGTAAATCTACATAGCCTTTGTCTCGCCAAAACTACAATGATTTTAAACATAAGTAAAAAAGGTAAGGTACAGTTTGTGTCTGTATCCGAGAGGTCGCTACACAACTCCCTAGTGACGTCATCTGTGAACAGGAAGTAAAAAATGGCCAAACTGGGATGAACTTTATATAATGATTTTAACTTTGTTTTAGTGAAATCAGTAGTTCAACCTGTCCCAGAAAATGTATCCAAATCCACTTTTTTTGTCTCACTTTTAATCAAGACATGTCCCATTTGTCTTGATTTTTGACCACTCTGACACTTTCCACAGTCAAGGAATATATTGCAATTTATTTAGTCAAAATAGAGAAAACCATGCTTGAAAATTACCATAACAGGGAAAAAATGCGCCGATTTGCACTGACAGAAGTTTAAAGGAATCTACAGGAGTGTGAATGAGCCATGAATTGACTAAGTGCATAAGAAAATACTTTGACCAAATGTTCATTACCATCCACAAAAAATGCAGTGTGTCCCAGTTTACAGTTTTGAAAATATAGTCTTCCTAACATCCACTTCCTGGTTCTGTGCAGCATGTTTGTTTTTAAAAAGAGGCGTCCCGGTTAGTGCCATAGATACTGCTGCGCTCATAAACCAGGAACTGGCCTTGTTTAACTGCTCTCTCTCTGTTTGAGCAGCAGTTTCACCGCCTGAACACATGACAGGCTTTATTTTCACTTTACACGGGGATTTCCATCAGCTCAGTGGCCACCAGGGGCGCTGCTCGTAAAGACTTGTTTAGTTAGTGATAAGTTCTTTGAAGAGGCTTTGATGAATGTTTTAACGTGTTTGAACTGTGGGAGACTTTCATGTTTATGGTGAAATACACTGAGTTCACATTGATTCATCTTGTTTAAAAACTCAAGCCACAAAAGTATTGATAACAGGAATCTTCTTTGTCTTGTTATGTAAAGATTTTAAACATTTTATTGGTTGTTTTATTTATGAAAGCTGAGAAATGTCATCTTGACTCACACATTACTGCAACCAGTATTCGTATATTTATGTATTTAAGGAGGAGGTTCTCCACTCGGCAAGATATTAGTTCATATATTGGCCATGTAAGTCTGCTCAGAGTAAAGAAGACACAGATTATTTAGTGCATTAAATATATTAAAATGACAAAAACAAAGAAGCTTTTATTTCAGTTTATGTTTGGTCAAAAAGTTACAGAGTGCACCCAAAAGTTAATTTGTGTTTTTATTACCAATACTTTCCTTTTTACGCTGATGTAACTGAACTTTTTCCCTTTGAATTTGTTTTATAAACCAAGTAAAAAACACAAATGACACATATTATATTTGACGTTCAATAGAATATTCTGGCAGGAAGAAAACAAAAAAAACTGAACAACTAGAGGTGATGGAGTAGTTATAATTATCCAAAATTGAGGCTTCAGCACTTTAAAGGGACTATTATATCTGATTTTTAACTTCAAATTACTTGAAATCAATTTTCTTCTAGCACAGATATTGTGTTAATGCATCTTTTCAAGTAGAAATTAGTCCTCACTGTACGTTTAGTCCCTTTTGTTCATCAAACTCAGTTTAATCCGTCTGTTGTTGTTTTTAGCATTGTGACAAACGTCCATTAGCACATCTCGCTCTTTACAGCTGTAATAAAACTTAAAACACATCATGAGGCTCAGAATGCATTGGGTAAGTGAGGAAAACATGTGGAAGACTGAAGTAGAAGACTTAAAATTTATCATTTCTGTTTGTTTGCATTTTTAAGGAAACAAAAGTCAAATGTACTACCAGATAAAGGATCAGATAGTCTTACATCAATTTCCATAGCTATCCATTAAGATCTGCTGAAGAATTATCCAAACATTCATATAAAACGTTATACTATCAGTGCAAATTATTATTTTTTTTGTCAGATATACATATTTTCTTCAAGTTAGCAAGTGTTATTAAAATTATCTAAACAATAAATTTGTGTAAAATAAAATTTGTGTTTTTATGCAAATCTTAATCAGCTCATTTGCCAAAACGTGTATGTACATCACCATTAATGAAGTAAAAGTACAAGAAGCTATACAAAGCTTTTGTTCTTGGGCTTATTCAAGTGCTAACACTGGATATACTGTATTAAGCAGGAATAAGATTTTAAGGTTTTAAAAAGTTAGCATTCACAAATACAGGGAGATGACAGGACATTTAAATATAAAAAAGAGGAAATAACTGTATCTGTCCACTCTACATCCCAGTTGAGTGTTCACACTGTTGCCTCTTCTTAAGCCAAGAGAAAAGTCTAAGTTCTGAGAACTATGACTGACCCAGAGCCTTTTCACTCATGAGTTTCCACTGGTCCCCGCTCTAGTTCTAACACCTTCATTATTATATGTTTGTATCAGGCTACACATTACCTGAGGAGCGAGGTTTTTACAGTAAGACACTTGAATATTGCTTTTAAAAAGGAGAAAATTATGAAATGTTCAGACGTCATCAACAGAATATCAGTTTATTTTCTTAGAGTGTTTCCTAAGTATGTAACGTAATCTCTTACGTAATCAATTGTGAAACAGGTGAAAGCATTGAAAATGTCTTTATCTCTTGTGATGTCATTCACTTACTTATCTTTTCATTTTGACCTAAATATACAATCACTTCATCTACTATATCTATATGAGATCTGTGTGTGGCCCAGTTCTCTTTCAACTCTCAGATGCAGGACACTCCTCCAAAGTGCTTCAGTAGAGGCTTTGAAGACTGCTTCCCCCTAATGGACAGATCACAGAACAGCTTCTAACTTCAGTCAATGCTTCTTTGATTCCAGAAAGTATTACACAATCCTCACTGACCTGAAGACAACACCATGGCAGCTGAACTTTAAATGACCCCCTATAGAGCTTTTGAAGAAAATGTATTCATTCACTTTGACAATTGTCCATCTGTGTGAGGAAGAAGTCTGTCTGTCTGTCTATTACATAGTTTTGGCTTTGGCTCATTTAGACTATTGTCCATTAGTGTTGTCGTCTGGCTCCAAGCAAAAATATTAATTAAATTCAAGTAGCACAAAATAGAGCAGCGAGACTGGTGCTGAACTGCTCCCTGAGAGAAAATGTAGAGAGGATGCATGTTAATCACTCTTGTTTGACATTAGAACAGAGAATAAATTGCAAATTAGCTACGTTTTTTTGTCTAAAGAACCTGTCGGCCTGTATAAATAAATACAATTATATAAAACAATTCTTTATTGGAAATGTTTATTTAGAAAAGACCAGAAATATACAGATCTGTTATCATAAGTTTATATAGATGTTTGTCAGATGTACAAAATACACTTGTAATAAGTTTAGTAAGAGAACACATTCCTGGAACATAATGAACATTCAAATTTGATGACACAATTATCCCAACGATACTGATAATCATCATCCACAGAATGTGCCCCAGTGACTCATTGTCAACAAACAAACACCGTCAATGTTTGTGTCTTGAGCAGACACCGGTTCCTGTTTCACGACATCATCCTGTGACTTCACTGACCAGAAGACCATATTTGGTCATAGTGTCATCTCAAACACATGCATTGTCATTTAAAATACCTATGTCTCCACTTCCTGCTGCTTAAGGTGACACTTGAAACAAGGAATGGAAAACGTTTTAGTTATATTTAAAAAGAACTTTAAATAAATATGTTTAAATAAAAAAAGGTTGGTGAAATGAAAGCAGTCAGTCTTCGTATTTAAAATAAATATTTTTTAGCAAACCAGATGTAGAATCACAAATATACCAGTGCCATTTCACCCTCAATGAATTAGATGAAAACAATTATTTGTGAGTACACTTTAAAAACACCAAAAGGATTTAGTGAGTTTGTATTTACATTTATACAAAACATTTGTTTGTATTTGCCGTGAGATAATAGTGTTTTCACATTTGCCTACAGAAGGCACAGGTGGGGGATGGTGCTCAGGTGCCACAGGGGTAAATTTAGGGGTGTGACTGGACCGACAGGTCCCAGTGACGCAAAACTGTTGTTTTGCCTTTTTTTCTTTTTAGCTCCTCCCTCTTTTAGAGAAGAGATCTTATTCACCTGCACCTGTGCGTCCTCACCCAAAGACAAACTCACTTGACTGCAGCAAGGATCAAGAATCATCGCTCTTTTGACAGCTCTTTGTCTATTTTTGAGAAACTTTTGAAGCAGCTCTTTTTGAACAACCATGGTGTCCACTGGCCTGCAGATGCTGGGTGCTGCCCTAGGCGTCATCGGATGGATCGGTGCGATCATCGTCTGTGCTCTGCCCATGTGGAGAGTCACTGCCTTCATTGGGAGCAACATTGTCACTTCACAGACAATCTGGGAGGGCATCTGGATGAGCTGCGTGGTCCAAAGTACTGGTCAAATGCAGTGTAAGGTCTATGATTCGATGCTGGCCTTGGACTCTGATCTTCAGGCTGCTCGAGCTCTCACCATCGTCGCTATCGTGGTTGGCATCATGGGGATTCTGCTGGCTGTAGCCGGGGGACAGTGCACCAACTGTGTGGAGGACAAACAGTCAAAAGCCAAAGTTGGTATTGCTGCTGGTGTGGTTTTCATCATTGCTGGAGTCCTGGTTCTTGTCCCTGTGTGCTGGACGGCCCATGTCGTCATCCGTGACTTCTACAACCCCATGCTGGTCAGTGCACAGAAGAGGGAGTTAGGAGCAGCTCTCTACATTGGCTGGGGCGCGGCTGCTCTCATGTTGATCGGGGGTGGAATGCTCTGCTCTGGATGTCCTAAAGATGACGGCGACTCCTATGCTGCGAGATACAAGGCTGCCAGATCGGAAGCATCGGCACCTGCTTCTTCTAGGGGCTATGTGTGAATAATTTAGCCGTTAAAAAGGACTGAACGGTGCTAATCAGATGTGATGGATGGTCACCTGTGGCGTGTTGTAATGCAAAATGAATTACCTCATGTGAAAGAGGTTTGGAAATGAGCAATTAACAAAAGAACCACACCTAATGGGAGATTTAGAGATTTGTATGGGCCACTGTGTTTCTAAGTTTTTGTTATAACTTTACAACATGTCATTTTTTCACCTATATTTTAAACATGGGAAATTTAAAAACTCATTTGTTAAAGTTGTACGTTGTCTAATTTTTTTACTATGTAATATTTGTCATAAATTGTAATTGCAAACTTACTCTTTTTGAATATGTTAAAAGTTATATGTATTTATATGTTAAACTGTAAATAAATATTTTGTATACGAAAGCTTAAAGTTTATTTCTTTATTAATCTTTATACTACAGTTGTTATAATCTGTAAGTTAACTAAACATAGGCATGCATAAAAGTACTGTGAGAAACTATTTGGGTCAGTTACATCAATCAATCAAAAAAAAGTCCTAACGAACGTTGGAAATCGCCCTCAACGGCACCTGAGACACTTTTGTCTGTCGTTCTGGCTGAGCAGGTTTAGGTGCGGCGTTAAATAAGACCGTTCAAGCTGAAGAACTGGTTTCTGCTCAGACTCTTTGTCTTTAGGCAAAGTTAATGTTCATACAGAAGAATACAGTTCTTGTGAAGAGTAGCCAGTGAAGCATTCTGGGAAATTGCAGCCATCACAATTGACATGTGTTGTGTTGCTTTACAAGAACTCTTTAGGTAAACATCTAAAGAATGTTCTAGTTTTGTCTCTATTTGGTGTAGAATAAAGATTTTTGCTTCCTTAAAAACATAAAGAAGCAAAAATAAATAATTTTGTAATTCCTACATCCTTCCACGTGTTTTGCTCACTTACCTATCGCATTATGAACCTCTGAGTTGTTCATCCCAATATGTTTTATGCTTTTTTCACAACTGTTAGGAGCGAGATGGTGGCATCATGCAAAAAACAACAACAACAACAACAACAACAACAACAACAACAACAACAACAACAACAAACTGGACATTTTTAGACGTAGACAGGACATTGAGGACTAATTTCCACCTGAATAGATACATAAACAAAATATCTGGGCTAGGGAGAAATTGATTTGAAGGTATTTTATTGTAAAAAAAAAAAAAAAAAAAATCAGGTATAGTCTCTTTAAACCCCATATATCACAGTCAAGACCCGGGGGCCAGATACGGCCCTCCACTTTATTTCATGCGGCCCTCAAGGTCTTATAAGGTTTACTTTAATTTTATACAGTATTAGTGCCAAGAGTGTTTTAACCTAATGACAAATTTAACTGAAACGTAAAGAGCAAGATGTATATTCAGTATTTGTCACTTTAATAAATATACAATAATCAAATACAGCTATTATTTGTAGCATGTCCAAGATAAGTGAGGTTAATTTTAGTTACAACCGGCCCTTCGTGGATAACCCCGATGCCAATGTTAAGGTAAGTTTGACATCCCTGCTTTAATGATTACCAATCAGGTTGCAGTTTAGAAAAGCTGTTATAGTTGTTGAGAATAAGGTTGAGTAGGCCAACCTGTCATGAAACCTCGATGTTTATTTATAGCAACATAACAGGAATTAGAAGGTCTATAACAGGGCTTTTCAAATAGCGGTCCAGGGGCCAAATGCTGTCCACTAAGATGTATGTTTTGGCCCAGCTTGATAAAACAGACCCAACCTGTGTATTTTTTATTTTTGCACAATTTTCAAATATCATTTTGTTGCTGCTGTTGTTGTTGTTATTGTTGTCACTGTTGTTGTTGTTTTATACTAACGGCAGTTGGAGATTTAAGACTTTTTGAATGTTGCCCAACAAATAATTTCCTCAACAAACAAAATCAAAAACATTGTATTGAAGAACAGAAAGGTAACGAGTTGAACTGTGAGTGACACTAAAATCTGTCAATGAAAAATGTGAGAGAAGCCTCAATGTTCCTGTTGTTCATCTGGTTATTTTTAAGGTTTTATGGTAGTATTTTATTATTCCCAATGAAAAGAGATTGCTAGTGAATAGAACCATTTCGAGTTGTTTGTAAATACTGAATGTAAAACACATCAACGCATTTATAGTTCAGTTTTGTAGTCCAGCACTCACACTTTAGTCCGCCAAAAACCTGGCCCGCTTGTAAATACAGTATAATTGATTAGCCTTGGTCTAAAACATGCGGATGCTTTTGCATTTATTGAAAATACATACAGTATTTATCCATATAATTGGTTTCTTATGGCTACTCTGGGTTGAGGTTTAGACAGATTCTTTCACTCAACTGTTATTTGAACCCTGTGATTCTTATGTTTACCCAAAGCCTAGCCCCTGTTTGTGTGAGCACAGGTGGGATCAGAGGCTTTTGTTCTCTCTCTGAGCATTGCTTGAGGTAACAAAGACTATACGCACCAAGAACAATCACCCCAAACAAAAAACTAGGAGCTTTGGGATATCAGGTCTCCACCTTTTGTTCTCTAAACCCCACCCTTAACCAAAACGAGAGGCTGGCTAAGTCTTATAACAGATCAGTTGAACCAAAAGACCATTTTTAAGTTGTGAACCTTCTCGTCTTCACTGTCCTGAGAGGTGCAGCTATGGCTTCTCAGGGTTTACAGATTTTGGGTGTTCTGCTCTCCTTCATCGGTTGGTTGGGGACAATCATCACCTGTGCGATGCCCATGTGGCGCGTGACCGCTTTTGTTGGCGCCAACATCGTGACGGCTCAAGTTATTTGGGAAGGACTGTGGATGAACTGCGTGGTCCAAAGCACCGGCCAGATGCAATGTAAGGTGTATGACTCTATGCTAGCGCTACCTCAAGATCTCCAAGCAGCTCGAGCGATGGTGATAATATCCATAATCGTTGGGATTTTTGGAGTACTCATGGCTATAGTTGGAGGCAAGTGTACAAATTGCATGGAGGATGAAGCGTCAAAGGCCAAAACATGCATTGTCTCTGGGGTGATTTTTATCATCGCAGCTTTTCTGATCATGATTCCCGTGTCCTGGTCAGCTCATGCGGTGATACGAGACTTCTATAACCCAATATTGACGTCGGCACAGAGGAGGGAGCTGGGAGCGTCGCTGTATATTGGGTGGGGTGCAGCCGGATTGCAGCTGCTCGGAGGAGGCCTGCTCTGCAACAACTGCCCTCCCAAAGATGGCCGACAGTACATGCCCGCCAAGTTCATCCCAGCGAGGAGTATCTCCAACTCCAATGCGGACTATGTGTGAGTGAAGGATCAAGACAAGATAATTCTTCCTTCTGTGAACTTACGGATAAAAAAATGCCATTTCAATGCTTTCTATGTTTTACTTGTGTGTGTTGTTGGTTGAATGTGAGGTTAAGAACAAAAGCAAACAACTGCCAAAATTACAAATTATTGAACTTTTTAGTTTTTTCTTTTTTGTTATTTGACTCGGTTGTACTTGTGTGTACGTGTTTGTGTGTGTGTGTAAGTCATGAAGATGAAAAATACCTTCATAAGAATGTGTAAAAGTAGGCAATTTTCTGTGTATATTTGATAGAAGACTGAACAAATTGATTTTTGTGTTGTTTATAGTTGGAATGATCAAATTGAACAAATGTCACAGAAGAGTCAGATGCACTTATACAATATCGACTTTTAAGTTGTCACAATTGTACCTGCCTTTGTCCTAATTCAGAATGACTGCCTTTAAATGAAACCAAAATAAGAACTGAATCATTGATCATTACTAAATAAAAATGATAAACAACCAGTAAGTGAACTTTATGTTGAATGAATAAAATAAATATGTTTTTATGTCTTTGTGGTGATTGATGGTGAAAATCTTAACTTAAGAACTCCTCCATATGACATTAAAGTTGGGGTAAATCACCTAATTAGTTGTAAATTAGTAAACTTTGTGTTTTCCACTAAAAAGAATATGATAAAAAGCAGCACTTTGTGAAAAAATGAGACCACTGAGTGCAACCAAAATCAATACATCTCAATTTTAACCACGTCAAGAAGGATTTATGAGAGGAAGTGGCCATAGCCTGAATCATGCTTGCAGTTTGAAAATCAGCTGCCCCACCTTTTAGTCAGTATTATCAGTTCACATTTCAAACAGCTGGCAAACATGGCAGCACTGGAGAACTAAAAGTGCAACAGACGGCGGAGTCTGAAGGGATGGATCAGTGTGATTGGTCAGGACAGATATCTGCAGCAGGTAACCAGAAACTTTAGGAAATTCCAGTCATATACAATAAACACTAGAACTGCCATTAGCCACTGCAGTGAGCACATAGTTGGTTGAAACATGGGTCTTAAAAAAAAAGCATGTTCTACAGCAGAGGTTTTAAACTATATTCTATATAAATAAGGCTCTTTGGCAATGCAAAGCCTAATGTAGCATATATTCTAATATGTCCACATCCATTGTTTGCATTTAACATCATACATGCACAAGTGACAAAGTTATTAAAAGTGAGTCACTAGGGTGCAATTATTCTCCTCATGGAGATTTTGGACAAATTGTATGTAACTTGCTGAATTATGTTGCATTTTAGAGTTTTTTAGTCACATTTCAACAATGTATTTGATTGGTGGGCCACTATCAATAATAATCAGAAATGATCCTGGTGGACACAATAAATCATCTGGAGGGCCGCATTGGCCCCAGGGCCACCAGTTTGAGACTCCTGTTCTACAGTATGTAATTAAATAAAGATAAGCTTGTTATGTTCAAACGGGAACAGGATCATTCCTGATCATCCCTGCAGCGACTCCTCTCTTTCTGTCCCTTGTCTTTGTGCACAGCAGAGGATGGATCCTCAACCACAAAAGTTACATTGTGTCCCATTTAGCCTGATATGTAGTGGTTTAAAATTGCATTTACTAATTTTCATTGTTGACGGATGAAAAAATAGAACTTCCATGTATGTATAAAATGTCTTGAATTGTTGACTGAAAACACCCTGTTCTGTGCATCAACGGTGATTATTTAAAGGAGTGTGCTGTGAGCTTCCAAAACCATGAAACTATCTAACAATTAGAAGCACAGTATTTATAAAAAAGAACAATTAACCTACATTTCACTCCAAAAGCATCACATCTTCTCTATATAAATATTTGAATAACCAATCAGTTGTCAGTGTTTTCTATGTACATGCCTGCTAAAATGCATTTAAAGTCTTGTATTGCATTGACATTCCAACAGACTGGAGGAATTTACTCAAGTCTGCTGATAGAAACCATATGTGCCCAGTCTTTGCCTCGCTCAGTCAAACACTCCCCCTCACTCTTGTGTTGGGACAGGAATTTACAGTCAGGATCAGGACTGAATTGGACCATTTTAAGAACCTTCTTGTCCTCACTGTCTAGAGAGGTGCAGCTATGGCTTCTCAGGGTTTACAGATTTTGGGTGTTCTGCTCTCCTTCATCGGTTGGTTGGGGACAATCATCGCCTGTGCGATGCCCATGTGGCGCGTGACCGCTTTCATTGGCCCCAACAACGTAACGGCTCAAGTCATTTGGGAAGGACTGTGGATGAACTGCGTGGTCCAAAGCACCGGCCAGATGCAATGTAAGGTGTATGAATCTATTCCAGCGCTTCCTCAAGATCTCCAAGCCGCTCGAGCGATGGTGATAATATCCATAATCATTGGGACTTTTGGAGTACTCATGGCTATAGTTGGAGGCAAGTGTACAAATTGCATGAAGAATGAAGCGTCAAAAGCCAAAACATGCATTGTCTCTGGGGTGATTTTTATCATCGCAGCTTTTCTGATCATGATTCCTGTGTCCTGGTCGGCTCATGTGCTGATACGAGCCTTTTACAACCCCATATTGAGGAGGGAGCTGGGAGCGTCGCTGTACATTGGGTGGGGTGCAGCCGGATTGCAGATGCTTGGAGGAGGCCTGCTCTGCAACAACTGCCTTTAAATGAAACCAAAATAAGAACTGGATCATTGATCATTACTAAATAAAAATGATAAACACCCAGTAAGTGAACTTTATGTTGAATGAATAAAACATATATATTTCCATGTCTTTGTGTTGATTGATGGTGAACATCTTAACTGTTTTGAACTGCTCCATAATTAAAGTTGGGGTAAATAACTTTTTAGTTGTAAATTAGTCAACGTTGTGTTTTCCACTAAAAAGTATATGGTTAATGCAGCACTTTATGAAAAAAATTAAACCACTGAGTGCTGTCTGAAGTGAATAATCAAGAATTTTAACTCTAACCAAGAGACAAATGCAGCTCTCTGATTGGCTGTCCTTGGGTGATCCTCTGTGGTTTCACTTTGTTGTTTGTAAAAAGATGCTTATTGACCCAATTGCAACCAAAATGAATACATGTCAATTTTAAACCATGTCAAGAAGGATTTATGAGAGGAAGTGGTCAGATTTAAAGCCTGAATCATGTTTGCGGTTTGAAAATCAGCTACCCCACCTTTAAAGGGACTACAGTATACTCGATTTTTTTTTTGCAACAAAATAACTTAAATACAATTTCCCCAATTGATGTCTTGTTAAAGTTTTTATTTGTCCACAAAGTCAAAAATATTTTTGTTTGTTTACATTTTTAAGGATGCAAAAATCAGGTATAGTCCCTTTAGGTTAGTATTATCAGATCACATTTCAAACAGCAAACTGCAGTGCTGGAGAACTAAAAGTGCAACAGAGAGGCGGAGTCTGAAGGTATGGAACAGTGTGATTGGTCACTACAGATACCTGCAGCAGGTAATCAGAAACCTTTAACGAGGAAATTCCAGTCACATAATAAACGCTAACTGCCATTAGCCACTGCAGTGAGCACACAGTTGGTTGAAACATGGGTCTAGTTAAAAAAATTAAAAAATGATTGCATGTTCTACAGCAGGGTTTTAAACTATATTCTATATAAATAAAGCTATTGGGCTAAGTCTAATAGCAAATGTTCTAATATGTCCACATCCATTATTTGCATTTAACATCATACATGCACAAGTGACAAAGTTATTAAAGTAGGTAACTAGGATCCAACTATTCTCCTCACAGAAATTTTGGACAAATTGTATGTAATTTGTTGAATTCTGGAGCATTTTAGAGGTTTTATAGTCACATCTCAACAATTTATATGGGCCACTATTACTAATAATAAAAAATGATCCTAGTAGCCACATTAAACCATTTGGAGGGCCGCATTGGCCCCTGGGCCACCAGTTTGAGACTCCTGTTCTACAGCATATAAATAAATAAAGATAAGCTTGTTATGTTCAAACGGGAACAGGATCATTCCTGATCATCCCTGCTGACACCATGTTATAAACCACCAGGCGACTCTTGTTTTTCTGTCCCTTGTCTTTGTGCACAGCAGAGGATGGATCCTCCACCACAAAAGTTACATTGTGCCCCATTTAGCCTAATGCTTAGAGGTTTAAATTTGCATTTTCTAATTTTCATTGTTGACTGATGACAAAATAGAACTCCCATGTATGTATAAAATGTCTTGAATTGTTGACTGAAAACACCCTGTTCTGTGCATTAACAGTGATGTAAAGCAAGGAGTGAGCTATAAGCTTCCAAAACTATGAAACTATCTATACAAGCACTGTCTTTATGTGTAAAAAAGTACAACAAACATACAAATCACTCCAAGCACCTACTACATCACATCTTCTCTATATAAATATTGGATTTACCTGTCAGCTGTCTGTGTATTCTATGTACATGCCTGCTGCACACTAAAATAAATTTAAAGTCTTGTATTGCATTGACATTCGTACATAGGAGGAATTCACTGAAGTCTGCTGATAGAAACCTTGTGTATCTCTGCCCAGTCTTTGCCTCGCTCTGTCAAACACTCCCCCTCACTCTTGTGTTGGGACAGGAATTTACAGTCAGGATCAGGACTGAACTGGACCAGACCAGACCGGAGAGACTACAGTGGACCCTGAATGCCCGTTGCTAAGGAGAAGGTTACACCCCGCTAAGAATGAGATGTATTTACACTGGGACAAATCGAACCAACATCTGTCCAGGCCGGGACCCTGGGAACCTCCTAAATCTCCTGAAGTGGTTTTGCCTCATTGATAAATTTAAAGCGGCGACAGGTGAAACAAAAAGACTTGGTGTTGGATTTAAAATATCAGACAGGGGAGACAAAAGGCTGAATGAAGCGGAGATGTTTTATTGTGTCCAAGGCTGCAGACTGACTACAGCAGATAACAATGTACAAAAAGTGATTCATTCAAAGTACTGAGGGTGACAGTGGTATTAAACACAAATACAGAATGTAGTTTATCTCATATTTTTACATAATCATACAGCAAAGTTAAGACACAAACTCAGTATATCAGTGTAGTTTGAATTTACAGCAACATGTTAACAATTCTTCAATGAAATGTTCACTACAGCAAACATTTTTATCAAAAGCTATGAATATAAAAACTAAGTTATGTGACCAATGCTTATGTTAGCATTCGGTTTCATATTCAAAAAGCACAAAGAAACATCAAACATAAAAACAATGTCTGATTAATTCCAGTCCAATCCATAAATATCCAGTCTACTTTCATGGCACATTTTATGAACAAAAACCGTTTCCTTAGTGATGCACATAGAAAAATCGAAACAACAACAACAACAACAACAACAACAACAACAACAACAACAGCAGCAGTAAATAAACCAGACTACAGTTTAAAATAACAGCAGAATAAAAAGAAGAGTAAATAAATGTAGAATTGGAGTAAATGTGCGGCCTTGCTTCAGCATTAAGCTTTACAAACACAATACATACAGTATATCTGAAGACCACCACTTTACATATACATGGTTCTGTTCTATAGTTTATGAGCTGTATGTCGTTTTATAAGAGTAAAAGAACACATTATGCACTCAAAAATTACATTACATCATTTATATACTAAAAAGAGCTATATTTTCTGTCATTTTTCTTGACAAATCCACAAAACTATAAGAAATTTTCATACATTTTAAAAGAATGTTAGTCAAATTAGTTGAATAAATGTCTTTTCCAAAGTCATTTTCACACAAACTCTTTGGCAGGTGAGGTTGATTTGGGTGAGTACTTGGGTCCGTTGTATCTGTCCTCTCTGGCGGGACACTGGCAGCCCAGCAGTGCCCCTCCAATCAGCAGCAGTCCCGACGCGCCCCAGCCCAAGTACAAGCACGCTCCCAGCTCCCTCCTCTGGGCATCAGGCACTAAGGGGTTATAGAAGTCCTTTATGATGGTGTTAGCCGGCAAAGACACAGTCACCAGGCACAATGCTCCGCTCAAAAAGAAGAAAACCCCAGCTGAAATCGCCACTCTGGCTTTTGCGCCTTTGTCACCAATACATGTGGTGCACTTGCCTCCAACAACAGACAGTAAAATACCAAATAACGAGAAGAGGATGGCGATTACGACCATAGCTCTGGCCGCTTGAAGATCCGGAGGCAGCGCCAGGAGAGAGTCGTAAACTTTGCACTGCATTTGACCTGTGCTCTGAACCACACAAGTCATCCATAAACCCTCCCAAATCGTCTGAGCGACCACAATGTTGTTCCCAATAAATGCGGACACCTTCCACATAGGCAGCATGCAGATGAGGATGTTACCGATCCATCCCAGGACAGCCAGACCCACACCCAAAATCTGCAGCCCCAAAGATGGCATGTTTGCAGCGGTCGTCTCAGGCTTTGTGGATGCTCTGGAAAAGTGCTAATGTTTTATAAGGGCTGCACAGTGCTGCTCCTATTCGCTGGGTGGGCTGTGGCCTCAAACAGCAAAGACACAACATCTATCACACTGACATTGGGTTCAGTGGCCCTGAGCAACAGAAAGACTTCAACTGTAGACGCTTCTCAAAAGGACTGAGCAGTGTGGACTTCTGGTTAAAAAAAAAAGCTTTGTAGGTCTAAAAGAAGGGTTCAAAATGTCAAAGTGTGAAAGAAAGACAGGATCATGAAGAGTTGTTTGATGTACGTTGTCAATTAAGCTTTCAAAGAAAACTCAATCATTTCCAAGAATTCATATTGTCTGAAATACACCATTTTGAAAAAAAATGGTAACTCTTTTCAATCTACACAAAGTACAAAGATGCTTTTTATGCAAAGAGAACTGAAAATGTAGAATGAAAACTACCATGCATAATGAAGTATGGCTTACTGAGAAATTGATGATGTGGTAATTGACTTTGTGCACAGAAAAAAACAAAACAAAAAACCTGTGGAATCAGACACTGAATAGCAAATTGAGATGTTTTTTTCTGTCAACATGTTAAATTGAAAAATCAGGAGACTGCTTCTGTGACGCACACAAAATGTGCAGTCACATTTTTATGTTATTTATAATTAGAAAAATAGGGTAATGTACTTTTGTGTTTTTTGAGATGTTGTGTTTTCGGGGTGTGCCACCAGGGGGCAGTGTAGCGAGTGAGCCGCGGGTCTCCCAGCCAGGCCCTTCTTGAAACTTTGAGTGCTGCTCCTTCTCATACAATGAAGCGAGGCTGCACAGAAACGAAGCTCGCTGCCTCTTGTCTCATTATTTCTCCTGTTATTCAGGTAATATAATGTCAAACACATATAAAACAGCATACAAAAGGATTGTATATTATTTTGTTAGCTTATAGCCAATTTAAACCGGGTTTGCATAGATAGACCACATTATTTTTGTTGTTTAAAGCTGAGCTAGGTAATCTCAGGCGAGCACGAGGCTCTGTAATGGCGGCTGCCCCTCCGTAACTTGAACGTCGATGCGTAATAAGCATGTGCTCCCGCTACACTGTTATAAGTTATTGAAAAGGGTTGTGAGTAATAGTTTTATGAAAATAGTAAAGTTATTGAAATGTTAAGCTATGTAAATTGTGTAAATGGTATAAAATGATGTTAATGTGTAGCCAAACTATAAAAACGTGAATTATTATTTCAGTTTCACTCAAGTAAAAGACTTGTAAATTGTATTTTGACATACAGACGCATCTAAGTAAATACATTTATTTTCTGATATCTAGGTAGAATGTGTGTTAGACAGAGAGGACCACATTGTATTAACTGGATATTTAGATAGTAATAGAAGTTTATTTTTGAACAGTAGTGAATTGTAAAGTCACTGTCAAACATATTTTTGAATATTTTGTAATTAAATACAATGAAGCGAGGCTGCACAGAAACGAAGCTCGCTGCCTCTTGTCTCATTATTTCTCCTGTTATTCAGGGTGTTCTTCTGTACGGGTCTGCACCCCTAGACCGGACCCATAACAGAAACTTGGGGGCTCGTCCGGGATCGATGACATCATCAGCTGTCGGAGGTCGTCGATCCAGTCCTGAACCTGTGGACCAGCGTCTGTGCCCATGTGCTGCATAACTCAAGGAAAAGGGTCAAAGCGAGTGCTGCAGGACCAAGGCCTAAAGTTATAAGCAACAATGGAGGACGGTGAACGCAAGAAGCTGGTTTGGACAGTGAAAAAGAAACTGTTTGGCCTCTCAGCAGAAGATCTATCTAAGCTCATAGAAGAAATACCCAAAGCACCTGACTTAAACACAGATGAAGTAGATAAATCAGATGAAGAGAGTTGCACAGACTTTATAGTTACCTACATGAACAGTAAAAGCTTGACTGAGTCAGAGGATCAGGGCATGTCCATGTTATTGCACCTAGATGACAAGATTGAGGAGATTAAAAAAAGTCACTGCATTGTTGTAGAGACTGATGATGATCACTTTATCTGCCCCTGCAGTTGCTGATGCCCAGTTAACTGACAATGCCCAAGATAGTAGCAATCAGAATCCTCAGATGACAACATTGAGTCAAAGTTGGCCAAACTCCTCTCCAGTTATGAGTCTTTGTCTAAAAAGCTGAACATGAGTGACACATCTTCAAGTCCAGCTGCTGCAGATGATGATAGTCCAGTCTCAGAGCAAATACTCACCTCATTCCTCTGAAAGCATGATAGCTCTTAAAGATCTACCTCTACTGCAGAGAAAGAATTTAAGATTCAGGGTGGACAGATTGGTGATAATGCTTCTGACATAAGCTACAGCAGTCTTAGCAAGCAAATAGACAGAGGACTGAAAGAAAAGCACACTGAGAATGAAGTAGTTCAGGCTGTACTACGCATTATTAAACCTGGCATCTTCAAAGAAATGCTCACAAGCAAAGATGATATGTCTGTCACAGAGTTGAAAAGCTTCCTACAGTCACATTTGGGAGAGAAAAGCACAACTGAACTGTTTCAAGGACTCATAACAGCAAAGCAAAATGAACATGAAACACCACAACAGTTTCTCTACAGAATGATGGGTCTCAAGCAAAAGCTAATCTTCATATCCAAACAGTCAGACTGTGATATCAAGTATGAAACCCAAACAGTCCCAAAATGTGTTCCTGCACACTGTGTACCAAGGTTTAAGTGAAAAACATGAAGACATTAGACGAGAACTGAAACATTTACTCTCTGATCCCACAGTGACTGACGATGTACTCTTAAAACAAATGACAAAAACTACAAATGAAGAGAGTGAACGCAAAAGACGTTTAGGCCGTGTCAATCGTCCCAAAACTGCTCTTGCTCACAGCAGTGAAGTTGAGCCCAGTGGTACAAAGGTAAAACCCAGTCCAGAGTTAAAAGCCAAAGATGAACTCATCAAAAGCTTAGTGCACAAGTACAAACCTTGACAGATGCTGTAACCTCTCTCCAGACAAAATCTAAAGAGACAGGTAGTCCAAAGTCAAATGAGTCAAGTTCACCATGCACATGTCACTGCTCAGATAGGCCCCGTCAGCAGCCAAGAAAGAGCAAGTTTGGTTGCCCCAATTGTGTTGCTCACCGTAGGACCAACTGCAATCATTGTTTCACTTGTGGTGAGGAAGGACATCGTGCAGTAGGCTGTTTAAAAAGAACGAAAGGCTACAAACCAAGAGCACAGCAGTACACACCAACTGAACTTAATGAAAATGACTCTCACTCAGCTAATGGTGCTGCCTGTCATTCTGCTGATGTTATGTCTGCATCACAAAGAGTAGCAAAGATCTTAGGACAAAAGTGTCTCTTAAAGTGCAACTTAAATGGCTACACAGTGAGTGTGCTTTGGACACTGGTGCTCAGGTCAGCATTGTTGATCGTGTGTGGAGAAAGACTTTTGCCCCACAACAAAAGGTTCGTCCTCTCAGCGAGTTATTGGGAGACAAGCCCCTCCATGTAACTGCAGTTAATGGTGAGTCTGTCCCTTATGACGGCTGGATCGAACTGTTGTTTAACCTGCCTGACAATGACAACCCAGATCTCACTATCAGAGTGCCCTTTCTGGTCAGCCGAGTTGGTCTCCCTCGTCCTATTTTAGGCTTCAACGTCATTCAGGAGCTTATTCTAGGGCAAGCAGAAGAAAAAGAGGTTGTTACAGTCATTTCACGACTACTCAAAGACGCTATGCAGATTCAAGCAGATCAGGCTGAGACCATTGTCAACTTCATTCAAACTCATGAATCCAGATTTGAACATGCTCGAGTTAGAGTTGGACGACAAGGAGCTGTGATACGTCCTGGTCAAGTCACTCATCTAAAGTGCCATTTGTCAAGTGATTTCAATGCCCCTGTCGCTCTGTTTGAAGTCACTGATCCTGACACCAAGCTGCAACAACTCGACATTTGATGGACTGGTTGAAGTGCATAAAGGCAACGACCTTATGTTGAGATTCCAGTAGGTAATAACACACAAAGTGACATATCTTAGACCATTTAACAATATTGGGCAGTATTCAGTCAATTGACAAGATCATAGAAACAGACAACACCACAGTAAATGACTCTAGCTCACCTGATTGTGTTATAAAAGAACAAACACCCAGTCAGTCCACGTCCGAGCTGTGGCACCCACCAGTTGATGTGAGTCATTTAGATGAAGAGCAACAAGCTGTAGTGAAACAAGTACTTTATGAAGAGTCAAATGCATTCTCTCGTGATGATAATGACATAGGATGCATTCCAAGTCTCCAAATGAACATAACACTGAAAGATGACATTCCTGTTCAGAGAACATATTCTGCTATCCCCAAACCACTATATAGGGAAGTTAAAGAATACATTCAAGATCTTCTAGCTAAGCAGTGGATAGTCAGGTCCAAGTCTCCATATGCAGCACCAGTAGTTTGTGTGCGTAAGAAAGACGGCACCCTCCGTCTTTGCATAGACTATAGGCTCCTGAATCAAAAGACAGTCCCAGACAGACATCCCCTGCCCCGCATCCAAGATCTTATTGACACGCTGGGGGATATAGCTGGTTCTCCATTTTAGATCAGGGGAAAGCCTACCATCAGGGCTATGTGGCTGAGGGATCGCGACACATGACAGCGTTCATCACCCCGTGGGGATTGTACGAGTGGGTGCGTATCCCCTTTGGTCTGTCTAATGCACCAGCTACTTTCCAGAGGAGCATGGAGGAGATGCTGACCTCACTGAGGGACGAGTGCTGCATCCCATATTTGGATGACATTCTCTGTTATGCCAAGTCATTTGAAGAACATGTTGAAGGACTCGACGTGTCCTCCGAGCACTCCAACAACATGGCGTGAAGCTCAGGCCGACCAAATGCGAGCTCTTTAAAAAGAAGTCCGCTATGTGGGACGTCTAGTCTCTGCTGATGGAGTTCGGATTGACCCCAAAGATCTGGAGGCCATTCAAGCACTCAAAGACAAAACACCAAGCACTGTTGGCGAGGTACGTAAGCTACTTGGTTTTCTTAGCTACTATCGTACATATATTCAAGATTTTTCAAAGATTGCACG
>CM076399.1:12747661-12776645 GCA_038363315.1 Mugilogobius chulae | reverse complement strand
ATTGACGATAATCGACTAATCAACTAAAGAACTACAGCCCTAGTGACATATAATGAAAGAAGACTGTTACTGAATTATTTATTCTCTTTTTATTAAAAAGCTCAGGTCGCATTAGGACAGCAAAATTAGGTAGGTATATAGATTAGGTTTGAGGTGTTTAGTAGAACACCGGGGATGAAAAGATGAAAAAGACACTCGTCCTCATTGTTTTATCATGTAAACCTTGTATTTTTATCCTAAAGACTTTTTTCATTGTAGTGGCTGAGAATCTTTCACCCAAAAGTAGAACAAAAGAAAACAACACATGAAGTTTGTTTTAGAAAAAAGGACGTTATTTCAAAAAGTTTCTCGTCAAACGCTGAATGAAAACAAGGAATTTCAAATGCCGATAAAATGGGAACGGATCAATGTAAAACAACAATTATTTTTTTAATAAAAGTAGACACTTGTAGGCAGGGCTTAATTTGAGCCGGAACAAGCCGGAATAAGATCCGGGAACTCTCGTGGGGCATTCCGGCAACAGTTTTGTCTGCTCCGGTAACGCTTTCTAATAAGCTTTTTGTCTTTCTTCTACGAGACGCGCCTCTGCTCCTCTCCCGTCTCTCATTCACAGAGACAACAGGCTTATTTGTGGGGAAGACGAAGTCACAGACTGTGATTGGTTAAAAGCGCAACTGACAGGAAATTTGACCAATCAGAAGCAGCGCAGGCAGGTTTAAGACTTTTCATTGGTTCCAGACAAGCCCCGCTCTTGTATCTTCTTCTAAAACAGGAAATATGCGTCTAAGTGGATTTTGTGAATATTTGTTGTTATTTGCGACTCGTTTTGATGGATTAAAGGCAGCGGGAAAGTCACGTGTGTTTGTAGTGTACGGGACTATAAAGAGGTCAGAACCAGCGGGATGTAGCGGTCGCAGTAAGTGCACCTAACTTTACTGTGTTACTTTAATGTGTATTTTAGCGTCACGTTTGATGTATGAGACCCGTGTCTGCTGTGTAAAGGCTGTTGTGACTGGCTTGTGGAGAGTCAGATATGATACGAAGGCAGTGCTGAGCTGCAGGACGAGGAGCGTGTGTGGGAGGGCAACTGTTGCTGTGGATCAGATTTAGCGGCAGGTGCGCTGATGTCTGTCAGAATGAATGAAAATCTCCGTTTGACGTGTAAAAAAAACTGTAACACAGACATAATTACTTTTATATCGTTTAAAATGAGTAGGATGACAGTTGGGTTGCATTTTAGCATTTCTAAGCCTCTATGTTACTTATTGTGTGCGCTCCGGGTAAAGGTTCGACCTTGTCTGGAACCCGGTCCAAAACCCACATTTTGTTCCGGCAACGTTTGAGTTACAAATTAAGCACTGCTTGTAGGTCTGATTTGATGCACAACATGTCATGATTCCAGCTGTGAATATTGTTTAAATTATGCAAAAGGCCTGTGCAGGGAAGAAGGGTCAAAGTGAGAACAGGCTAGCATGAAAGAGTTAAAAGACTTTGCACTTTGCCATGAAATATCTAAATGTGTGACTAGACTCACAACTAAACAAAGTATTCAAACATCATTATTTCAGCTGCTTTTCAAGGAAGTGTTGTGCACAAAACCCATTCCAGGTACTTCAGTCTGATTAAGCTCTGGGTAAAACAATGATGCTTTTTCTGATGATTCTGATGATATTCTTTCCCACAGTTTTCAGTTCCTGTCTCACCTGCGTGTTATTAGTTTACCTCGGCTCGCTTCAGACTCCAGTCAGAGCAGCGGATCAGATGTGGACGTAACGTGAGCCCGAGGAAGTGGACTTACTAAGTGTTTAATCAAATAATCCAGTCCAGTCTTCAGTCAGTCAGTCAAAAAGGGCCCCAGTGTTCTCGTCTAACTTCACTTCACGTCCTGTTCCTTCTGCGTACTGTACATTAGGGTGATTCGACTGAAGAGACAGACTTTTAAGGTTGTGGTTTCTCTCTGAGCGGCTGCACAAGATGTCAGCACTTTTGACAAGGTTGTACAGAATAGCCATTGTTCAAGAGCTGCTTTATTAATGTTAAAAACAAACGTTAATGCTGGGTTTTTCTCAGCTTCAGGTTTGTTTTTTATAACAAATTTGAGGGTCTGTTTTAATGTTCTTATGAGTTTTGGAGGTCGTGTGTTGACGTCTTTTGTGCTGCAGCTTCAAGTCAAGTTCCAGGGTTTTGAAATTTTTATATTTACATTATTATGAATAAACTGGATTTAGTTTTTTTTAGTGTTAGAAATGCAAAATTTTTATCAACTGTCTATAATCATTATTGAATAACTTATGTTACTTTATGACTTTGTTCCGCTCTGAGTGAGTGACAGCTGGATTTAACCAATCACAGTAAAGTAGGAACTTTCAGAAAAAGCAGATGATTGTATTTACCTCAAAGATAAAAGACAATACTCTACAAGAATTGTGATGAAATCTAAATTGTGATCTGTCTCCAGGAAAATTGTGATAATAATTTTTAAAGTTACTTCTGCTGTAAAAGTCCTCGTGCTCGTGCAGCAGATGAACCTCACCATGATGCTCCTGACAAGTAGTAACAGTGATGCACAGACATAAGGACAGAAACAACATAAAATCTCTTACAAAAATCTTTACGTCATGTCTCCCCCGAACTCGTAAAAGAGTAACCTGGCTCACACCAGATGGATCTGTTTTGAACTCCTATCTGAGTTCTCACTATATCCAACTGGGACTTGACTCGCTGAAAGCATTTGAGAAAAGGCGGGGCGTTTAGTGAAATACTTCTAGCTGATTGGTGTGGGGCCTACCTTATTTGAGCTTAGCCAATCACAGCAACAACTCGTAATGGTGTATCCAATGTCAGCGTAGGATAGAACAAGTGTCACACATACTGCTCTTCTTTCAAAAAGAAATTACGTATTTCTGCTGAAACCGCATCAAAAGCAGCAGAAACACGAACATCCACAGAGCAGCCATCTTTGTTTAGCTTGAATCAGACTCGGCTGCGGCACCGGGAAGCTAACGGCCCGTGTTAGCCCACCCTGCTACAATGTGACTGGTTCAAAACCACGCTGCTGTGATGTGAGTGGCGGAGGTGTTTCGGCCCATTTGTGAATTCACAATATCAGGAGATAAACCATCTGGCTGGTCAGGTTAGTAGAAGGGCACATCAGGCTTAAAATCGAGCTAAAACTATGTGTTCGTGCCCCGAACCGAACGTGCTGTACAGAAACGTTTCACTACGACCATGTGTACCATTACACCCCGGCTGGATGTGGCCCTTCAAATTGTTTTATACTGAGTATCTCGTATCGATACTAAAATTCCAATATATATTTTGAGGACGTTATGCATTTTAATGAGGATGCTTTGTTTCCTGGATTTCAAGTGATTTCAGTGTCAAAACTGTTGGGACTATGGATGGAAATTAGACTGGCTATAATCCGGTGTGTTTACATTCATGTTTTTGTTGATAAAATCAAATAAATAAATAAAAACTGTCCTATTCCGCCAGAACAGTAGAGAGCAGCACTGTGTCTTTAAGAAGGCTGTCTAACGTTAAACCTTGTCACACAAATTATCACTTTATATAATTATAAAAGAGAATTAAGTGGTTTATTATTTTTAGAAACTTGATTAGTTTTGTGTTGCCATTAATTATACAGTCAGAGAATCGTGAAGTATCAATACTGTCCTTCATCATTAACAGAAAATATTGACTATTTATTTTGACTCATCAAAACAAAAAATAATTTAAGAAAAACCACAACACATCGTTGCGTGCCTCTGTATCGAGATATAAGTGCTTCGCAGAATTTCCAAACCAGAACTGCAGGATAAAATGTCCTTTCTCACCATCTGCAGCGCGTCCTGGGAATGCCCGGAAACTCTCCCCAGGAAGGCGTCCGCGTTCTGATGTTATATAAGTCAAAGTCTAATCGAATAAAAGACAAACTCACCACGGCGTCGAGGAACTTGACACATCTCTTGAGCTCAGGCCGAGTTTCGCAGAACTGTCTGAAGAGGAGGCGTCCGATTGGCTGCTTCTCACACAGGCTGCTGTAATCTTTCTCTGAAACAACAAGTACAGATGTCGTTATTATTATTGGTTTAAAGTGATTAGGTAACAGTTGTGGAATTAACTATATGTGTCATATTTACTGAATAAAAGACAATTATAAACCTCATCAAAACAGACCAATTGGGTGAAAATGAGCAAAATGTTTAATAAAATCTTAAATATAATCATGTTCACTGGGTTTTACTGAAAATATGGTCTAAGCCACATTGACGGACCAAAGAGAAGGGCGAGCCACAAAAAAAAAGGTCTAATCTAAACATTTGTCTGTCAAAATTTGCATTTTGTGCTCTTATCGCATCCCCTGCATCTTCGTGTGGACTTTCGTTTTTCATTGTGTCATCTGTAATCACATTCTCAGTTGTCCTTTCAGTGTTTGTATCCGTTTGCCTGTGACGACAGTCAGAAGTGTGCCGCTGTAGTAACACTGACGTAAACATTGGCCACTGTGTGCGGCTGTTGTGGATCTATTAAAAGCGCACACTAGGAAATGGAACTCAAATGTGTGTTTGTACGTGTTAAATTGAGCACAAATGTGCAGATTAAAAATGTTATTAAATATTATTTAGTGTATTATAAAAATAGGAAACTGCCAAGTAAGGCTCTAAGAGCCTCTGGTGGCTCCAGAGCCGCGCATTGAGGAACGGGAGTCTAATCTGTCAAATGCACTTTGGCTGTGTCCAAATGTGCACCCTAACTGCTAAAGTGAACTATTCAGGGGTCACGCCATTTTGTAGTGGTGTCCGAATGTCCAGCAGGTCAAAAAGTAGTGCACTCAAATTTTCCCACAATGCATCTGGAAAAGTAGTGAGCATCGATGGCACTAGAACGATCAATAAAGGGATTTTTGGTCGACGTCACTCTCCGCCCTGCTGCACGTGCGTCATGCAGAAGAGCTCATCTCCATTTGTTTATATTGGGAAACTTGTTTGAATTAAACAACGAAACGGGACGACAGCTAGCTGCTTCATCAGGTCTGAACCGGTCTGACAGACGTCTGTCCCCTGAAGCTTGAGACAGCGTTTTTCTCGCCGTTTTTTTCACTTACCTGAATGTAACTTCTACGGGTCGTAGGATCAAATTTCATCCATAAATGTTAACTTAGCAGCGTAACTTTTGTTTTCGCAAGTGATAAACTCTTGACGTTAGCTGACAACTTAGCTTTTTAGACTTGTTTCCACTGTTTGTGTCTATGTGCGGAGGCTCTTTCTACCGGACGATAACCAAAATAAACAAAAAATCCCTCTATATAAACCACAATTCATTGCAAGAATCGGGAAAAACAACGCGGACAGAGTCAGCTCTTAAACTAGAAACAACACGACCAAATGAAAGATGATGAAAGAATCACTTAAATTCACTGTTGAGCCGGAGAATAAACAAAACACTCGTAACTGAAAGCCGTTAGCCATAAAGATGCTAACGTTAGCTGCTTACCTAGTTTGGGCTGTAAAAATGAATTATCCAGTCTGTTTGCGGTTAAATGTACTGTTGAAGTTAAACCAGACTTGTATTATGATTAGTAGTCCATAAGTATGCACGTGTCAGATGGACTTGGTCAGTTAATTTTTATCGAACTTTTTTGCCGACCCTTACTTTAACACAAGGGGTAGAAACAAGTGGTCAGCTGAAAATAGTGACTGAATGAGTCACTGACCAGTCACTGAACAGGGCAGAACTATATAGTGATTGAGTCGATATATTATATGTCAAAATGTGAATAAATACAGCTTTTCTGCTTCTGCAATTATTACAATGTTTTGTATCACATTCACTGTTTAATCCAGAGAAAACAACGCCTGAAGTAGTTTTATGTGTTAATTTCCATGTCGTGTAAAATAAACAAATGCAGTTCAGAGCAGCTCATTTGCCTTTGAAAATCTTTATAAGTCACGATGAACTTTGAACCCTGATCGTCGTCTGAACTCAGGTGAACTCAGGTCAGCACCAGGGTCGTCCAAAACATTGATACTCAGATACTTCTCGATGCTCATTGGACAGTGGAGCAGAGAGATTATTAACCTATAGAGACGCACTTTATTTTGTGTTTCTAGTCTGAATAATCACATAGAAACTTCAGGTTAAGGTTTACGCCAACAAGCTTCACATCTTTACCCAACAACAGTCAAAAAATAGTCCTTATTGTTTATTCTCTTTCAACTCACACACACAAAGTCAACATAATCCAGCTTCAATGAAAGAAATAATACAACTAAACCTGGCTAAATCAGGACAAGAGCAAAAGTTTTCATCACAGGATCACGTCAGCGTTTGGAGAAGAACATTACTTTATGTGTCCACCTAACCTGGCCAGATATCTCACTTCCAGCCGCCCAATTGGTTTGGGAGTCCGAACCAGCGGTGTTTCGGCCCAATCACATCACAGCAGCGTGGTTTTGATGCCCAATCACATTGTAGCAGGGCGGGCTAACACGGGCTGTTAGTGCCGAGTCTGATTCAAGCTAAACAAAGATGGATGTTTCGTGGATGTACGTGTTGTCTGCTGCTTTGATGTGGTTTTAGCTAAAATACGGAGTCATTTCTTTTGAGAGAAGAGCAGTGTGTGTGACACGTACTGTTCTATTCTAAGCGGACACTGGATACACCATTACGAGTTGTTGCTGTGATTGGCTAAGCACAAATAAGGTAGGCCGCCCACCCAATCAGCTCAAAGTATTTCACTAAATGCCCCACTTTTCTCGAGCGCTTTCAGCGAGTCAAGTCCAGATGGATATAGTGAGAACTCAAACGTAGTTCAACACAGATCCATCTGGTGTGAGCCAGGTTAGTCTCCACCTGCTTTTGTCGTCGGTTTTCAAATTAGTCTGTGTTTTCTTTCTCCAATCATAAAGCTTAAAGGGACCGACCGAAGCGAGCCATGGGAAGCTTCCAGAGTCCACTGTGAGAAGAACCTGAAGCGGTACAGAGCGCTTTTCACAGTGGAAACAGCATAGATGTTCATTAATGTGCATTGTCCCTTTCAAATAAATAAATAAATGAATGAAAATAGCAACGTACTGACCCGAACCAAGCCTATTAAAACAGGGCTATGCGCGTCCCAAACTTTTCACAAGTGAGTCAGTCTGAGAGGTCGAGCTGATGAAAACATGGCTATAGTCCTGACTCTGTTGTGGGGTTGTGATTGTGGTGGTTTACAACAGCGTGGACTGAATAAATAATGCACTGGAAATGGAAAGTCATGAAAGGTCATTGCACTAATATAAGGTAATACATGCAATACAAAGGTCAGAGACACAAAAACGTCTCTATTAAAGCAGGAAAACCAGATGTTTGCTCTTAAAACACTCCTTCTTCCACATAATAATTGAATACAACACCAGCATCACTGCTGAACTCAGGTCTTTGGGCTTCAGCTGATTAGCTGATCCTGACATGCTGCAGGTGCTCTGGCAACTGTTTGTCTGGATAAAGCCTCCCTGGTGAAGTGTTCCCGGGAAAGACACACTAGACAAACTAGGTCTGGATCTAGGACACTGGATTCTCCCGAAGAGCCAGAGTACATGTGTGTGACGGGGCCTCCCTGCTCAGACTGCTGCCCCGCGACCTAACCTTTGATAAAGTGGAAGAAAATGTGTGGACGGTTCACTGCTGACAGAAGAACCAAAGTGAAATATCAATTGTCTGTAATGTCTGCACTTGTACTTTTGTTTTTAAAGTAAGTAAATTCCTGCTTCTGTAGCTGTGTTTCCGCTGAAATGTGTTGAACCTGCAAAGATCAACTAAACAAACAGAGATGTGTGTAATGTTTATATTGTGCAGCTCTTGACTGAAGGTGCTACAACTGAACCGGAGCGATTTCTGAGAACAGACTTGTAAAGTGTCAACAAAAGAGAAGTTGTTTAAGGTGCAGCCTGGTTTTTGATACATAAACATAATAAAAGTCAAATAAAAGTTTTATTTCAGATCGGCTCCGTCTGTGACGAAAGAAGGAAGTTTACATTTGCATCGATGCAAAGTGAGAGAGAGAGACGACACGCACAAACAAATAGAGACGAGAAAAGACACGTGGAGCAAAGCAGAGACAGGAAAGAGGGAGGAAGAGAGAGAGAAAGGAGAGAGGAGAGGAGGGAGAGAGAAAGAAAAGCATGTAGAGCAGACACATGACAGAGAGAGGAAGAGAGAGAGAAAAGAGAAAAAAAAAAAAAAAAACGGAGAGAGAACAGGAGGGAGAGAGAAAGGGGAGAGAGAGAGAGAGACAAAAACAAAGACAGAGCACAGCAGAGCAGAAGAGAAGAGAGAAAAGGAGAGAAAGAAGGAGGAGAGAGAGAAGGAAGAGAAAAAAAAAAAAAAAGAAGAAGAGAGAAGAGACAAGAGAGCAGACACATGAAAGAGGAGAAGAAGAGAGAGAAAGAGAGAGAAAGCAGAGAGAACAATGAAAGAAAAGAGAAGGAGAGGAGAGAGACAAAAGCATGTAGAGCAGAGAGACACAGAAAGAGAGAAGAGAAGAAAAAAAAAAGAGAAAAGAAGAGAGAGACAAAAGCATGAAGAGAGACAAGAAAGACGGAGGAAGAGAGAGAGAGAGAAACGGAGAGAGAAGAAAGACACAAAAGCAGACACATGAAAGAGGGAGAAAGAGAGAGAAACGGAGAAAAAGGAGAGGAGAGAGACAAAAGCAGGTAGAGCAGACAGATGAAAGGCGGAGAAAGAGAGAGAGAAATGGAGAGAGAGAAAAAAGACACAAAAGCAAGAGCAAACACATGAAAGGCGGAGAAGGAGAGAAGCGGAGAGAGAGAAGGAGGAGGGGAGAGAGACAAATGCA
The DNA here is from genome assembly GCA_038363315.1 of Mugilogobius chulae. Classification (NCBI taxonomy): domain Eukaryota; kingdom Metazoa; phylum Chordata; class Actinopteri; order Gobiiformes; family Gobiidae; genus Mugilogobius; species Mugilogobius chulae. Next base: position 12,767,806 of record CM076399.1, on the reverse strand, counting down.
GGTAGAGCAGACACGAGAAAGAGGAGGAAGAGATAGAGAAACGGAGAAAGAGAAGGAGAGAGAGAGACAAAAGCATGTAGAGCAGACACATGAAAGAGGGGGAAAAGAGAGAAAGAGAAATGGAGAGAAGAAGGAGGAAAAGAGAGAGAGACAAAAGCATGCTTATTTAGCCACGTTGGCTTTAATCTTTACATATTTACTTGCAAATGTTCATTAATATGTGTTGTCCCTTTATAGATAAGAAAATAAGAAATAAGAAATCATCAGTGCTTTGGTTGGGTTTTTGAATGAAGAGCTCCATAACCAGTGGTTACACTAGACTTAATTCCAATCCGTCACCGTGACGGACAAGGTCCAAAAAAATCCGTCATGAGGGATTTTTATCCGTCATAATTTTGTTGAGTAGGTTTATTGCTGCCTATGTTTTTTTTAGCTGATTTCTGACACAGAGACTGCACAAAGCGCACGGGTCATGAGACAAGACAAAGAAACGACTGAACTTTGCATAAATAGTTTCTTAAGATATCATTAAAGCATCTGCAAAATCATTGTGTCCGTTTGACTTTCAACAATCTCATTGTGACTGATGTGGCTCTGCATTTCTTACCTGAAGCACAACGTTCCACTTCTCTCCACTTTCTGCAAATCCACACTGTATTTTGCCCAAACGCCACGTGTTATTTCCATTTCTCCTGCGTAAAAGTCAGTCCTTCATTCCTCCGGGAACGTTTCTCTGATGTCAGCCGATGCGAGCACGTCACCAAACCAAGGAACTGCAGGTGGCACTTTCCGCTAAGTTTATGAATCTGAATAAACATCAGTGTTTGTCTGTCGAGCGATCCTGGTCATAGACACAAATCCTCTTGAAATCAGGCCGACAAAACTCTGTCCATCCCGCTGTTTTTGTCGAATGAAGCCTTATCCGCGCTCCGTAGCAAGCATGTGATCCGTAAAAACTGCAGCCTCCAGGTTTACAGATTCATAGGTCACGTATTTGCGGAGGCTACAGCCCCGTGCGCTCTGCAGCCGTCAGTCTAGCGGCCTCCCTGACGGAACAGTCGCGGCTGCCGCGCGCATGAATGGGATTGAAAGCAGCATTTGTCCTCGCTGCTTCCTCAGTTTGAGCGAGCGGGAAAGCGCGAGTCCGGTCGGGATCCAGGTCAATTAGTAGACTATATATAAAAGGGCAGCTTCATTTTCAATCCGTCAAAATGACGGAGGGCCTTAAAAATTTTCCGTCAAAGCAAATTACAATCGGTAAATGACGGAAAATTGTCGGTTAATGTAACCGCTGCCACAGACAATAATCTGTTCTGACTTTGCACTAAAGCAGGGGTCCCAACCACCAGTCCGGGGCCCAAAACCAGTCCGCGGGCCATCTGCTACTGGGCCCCAGAGGATCTTTTAAAATGTATTTTATTTTTTTATTTTATAGTTTATCCCACTTCCTTGTGCTTTGAAAATATTGTGCCACTTAACCAAATAAACAGCAAATTCAAGCAATAAGAGCTAAAAATATGCACAATAATCAGTTGTACGCAATTTGCGTTGTTGTTATTGCCTCTACCCAACCTCTACCGGTCCCTGGAAAAGAAAATTGTGACTGTACCGGTCCTGTCAAGAAAAAGGTTGGGGACAATTGCACTAAAGGATAAACACATGTCCAGTTAGACTCAGCTGTTGTCCATCAGAACTCTGAAAGAAATCCTATACGATATTTTTGTCTTATAGATTCTTATAAAGATTTTGTTTTAACTGGGGCAGTAACAGAACTGAAGTAAGAATATGAGAAAAGTCGAAATCATGAGACAGGGTTGTCCAGTTTCCCCGACTCTATTTCCAGGAACATGAGACGTTTGGGGATAAATTTGAGAAAATGATTGTACTTTGAAAAGACTTGGGGCATGTCATATTAAGGAGGACACACGCAGATAAGTGAGGCAGTGTGTTCAGTGACTGTGGTCCATATGGAGAAGAATAATTACATCAAAGTCATTATGTAAGAGCGAGGCTGGCTGTGCGTTATAGTCTGTCTCTGTGGATTCTGCGCTTTCAGGACACAAAGCCTACACATGGGAAACCTGCATACATTAAACATTATTCACATGGGATTAGTCTGATCTCGGGACGTCATCATGGTTAGTTTCTAGTCCGGTGCGAATCGGTCAAGAAAGCTAAGCATTTAACAAACTGCAACAAAAATAAGCTTTTCCATTTTTCCGAACAAAAAAAAGCTTTTTCTATTCATCCTTATGGAACTTGACGAGATGAGCAAAACTAATCAATATTTTCACATTGATGATGATGTGGCCATGATATTTTGTAAACAGGAGGCAGCTGAGAGAGCCGACACATGCTTCAAATGCCCCAAAATACACATGTAATCATCACAGAGACTTAAAGGTGGTAGTGATTTTTACACTGCAAAAAACGATTTAGGTTTTAAAGTTCCTCTCATAAATAGTTCAAAACATTGGCTAATATCTACATGTTTCATTTTGGTTGCATTTATAGCTTTTAAACTTCTTTTTACAAACAAAGTGAAACTGGAGTGACTGCCCCAAGCCCAGCCAATCAGAGAGCAGCATTCAGCTCCTGATTAGAACTAAGATTCTTTATTATTCGATTCAGACAGTCCTCAGAGGTCTAATTTTTTCACAAAGTGCTGTATTTACGATATACTTTTTAGTGGAAAGCACAAACTTTACTAATTTACAACTAAAAGAGTTAGCTACCCCATGTTTCCTTTAGCCTGGGTCCCTCAAACCGGTTCACTTTGTAACGGTTTGGGTCACTTATGTTAATGATGGTGAGTGTTTCCACTGCAGGTCAGACTCCTGAGGGTCTGGCACGAGCAGCTGATGTCACTCACACATTAAATAAATAAAAAAGAAAATATACCTGAATTTTACTTTTTCTTGCTGGCGTCAATCTGAACGACGATTCACAAAAAGACGTGTGATAATTTGACGTCTGTGCGCTGTGACATGAAGGTCAGGCTGGTGTAAACAAGAAACTGCTTCCATTTTATTGTCACTTTTTTATAGTTTATTTAACTTTTTTTGCGACGTCTCTGCGACACTATAATGCTTATTAAACGCGTTTTATTTAATGCTTTAGGGCTGGATTACGCACAGGATTTACATTTTTTTTTACAGCTGATGCTAATAGCTTTGCTTTGTTAAGTCCATAGGAGCAAGAAAGTTTTCAGCTTTTGGAAATGCGGCGGTTTGTCAGGAACATTATTTCATGTTTCTATCGGCTGGTTTTTGCCTGAGTCTGTGTTTTCTCTTGTCCAATCATCGAGCCTAAAGAACGGACCACTGTGAGGTCTGCTCCAGGGTCCAGGGTAAAGGCAGGGTTAAAAGCAGCTCACTACAGACCCAGCAAACGGGGCAGAAAGGGTCGCTTTGCACAGTGGAAACAGCATAGGACTGTACTGTACCGCTCCGACCCAAGCCTAAGGAAACAGGGCTTTACAAAGACATACTTTGCTGTGCCTTAAGTTTCAGACAAATTGTTTCATTAGTTCAAAGCACCCACATTTCTCCTGGCGCTAATAAAAGATTAAATAAACCCTGTATGACCTCGAGGGCCACATTAAATTATATGATTCACTAAAGGGGAACTACAGTGTTGTCAACTGAACTATTCTGTACATCAAGACTGTTCTGTCCAACCAACCTAACCCTGCTTAACCCTGCTTTTGGAGTGTTTTGTCATCCGGGAAGTAAAGCTTAAACAGTGATTGTTGTTTCTATGAGGCAAACTTTATAAAAAAAATACTCTTGTGCACAAAGTCAATTTAGCATTTCTAAGTCTCAGTGTTGGCTTATTGTGTTTGTTCCGATAAAGGTTTACATGGTCGGGACCCCAGTCCATAAGCCACATTTTGTTCCGTCAACATTTGATTTACAAATTAAGCACTGCTGGAATATATATGTTGGCAATTCCCAGCCCATCCCTTTAATCGGTGAAAAAAAAAAAAAGAGTTGTTCAGCAGCAAAAATGCTCTAAATCTCTCCACTGTTGTCATGACAACCAAAAAAAACAATTTATTCCTTTTTTTTTGCTCTCTGGAAGAAAAGTTTAACCCCAGGAAGTTAAGTAACACATTTCATCAAGCGTAAGATATTTTGAAATAAATAGATAGTCTGTGCAAACCAGGTCCGAATGCAAAGGCCGTCTCGGGATGCTAACGACGCTAACGACGCTAACGGTATTCAGGTTGTTCACTGGAGCAGGCAGCGCTAACCCACACTTCCTAGAAAAATGTAATGAGACTAATTTAGGCCCGAGCGTGGAGCCGTTACACAAAAGCCAGCGTGACGAGGAGGACACGCATGATGCAAGCACAAGAAGAGAAAAAATAAACACAATGTATGAGAAATGTACAGCTTTTCTTTTCTTTCTTCTACAGTCGCTTTGATGCTCTTGTCTATTCAAAATGCTCACACAAAAATAATTACAATCACAGTAAAATTTGGGAGTCTGTATGAGAAATAAGCCTAAGTAATTTGAGTTGTAATTAGAATGCTTCTACAAAAAGACAACTCAAACATCACAGTATGACACAGTTTTCTGGAGTTTAAACAATCATTTAGCACAATATTTTTGTTATTATATTGTCGACAGTTGTGAGAGAAGAGGCAGCAAAATTTTAATTGAAAATCATGTCAAAACAAGGCCACATAATTCAGAGACTAAAGGAAGAAATGTAACAGATAATGATATAACTGTGACTCACTGTTTTCTGTCTGTGTCTGGTACATTTTCCTCTGAATTGTGAATATAAATAAAAAACCTGCTCTGGGCTGGATTTGATGCAGAATTAAACTATGCCATTATATGATCTGGGCACAAGCATTCATCTTTGTTAAGGTTGTACCTAAATACTGTAATTTCTGCCCTATTAAGCGCACCTCAATATAAGCCGCACCCACTAGATTTAAGTAAGAAAAATGATAAAGTACATATATAGGCCGCACTTGTTAATAGTAAGTCTATGAGAATCTATCATTTTGCTGCATTGCCTTATAAGCCGCATAGTTCAAAGCTTAGGAAAAAAGTAGCGGCTTATAATCCAGAAATTACAGTACTTACAATAATAATAATAATTGTATATGTTTTTATTACGTTTCTGTTTGGTTCAACAGAGGCATTATTAAATGTACAAAAATAAAAAAAGAATGAATTTAATTTAATGGAAAATGTAATTTAAAAGTTCAGCTTCCTACTGGTTTGTTTGAGATCTTAAAGGTGCAATGTGTAACTTTTTAAAAGCAGAAGATCAGCAACACAATTCAGATTAAACAGAAAGTCAAAATCAAAGTTTGGGAAAAAAACGTACTTTTGTTAAAGTCTATTTTTTATTTTTTTTAAAAGTTACACAGTGCACCTTTAAGTAGAGTCTCCCAGGATCTGGACATTTGTTGCTAAAGTTAGCAGGGCTACGCTCTAGTTATTATAGAGGGATTTTTGGTTTATCAACATGAGCGATGCGCACACCCGACCTGCAGAAAGAACCTCCGCTCATAGACACAAAAAGTGGAAACAAGTCGAAAAGGCTCCGTTATCAGCTAACTACAAGAGTTTATCATTGAGAAAAAACAAAAGTTCTGCTGCTAAATCAACATTTGTGAATGAAATTCGACCCTACAACTCTTACAAGTTACATTCAGGTGAAAAAACTGCAAGAAAAACACTGTTTCAACCTCCAGGAGACAGACGTCTGTCAGACCGGTTCAGACCTGATCCAAACAGCTGCTCTCGTCCTGTTTCGTTGTTTTATTCAATGAAGCTTCCCCAGCTAACCAGACAGAAAGTTTCTACACGGAGCATGCGCAGTAGGGCGGAAAGTCAAGTCGTCCGAAAATCCCCTCTACAGTAACTCGATGGTTTTTGACTCAGTTTGGAATGTTTGGAAACTGGAATAAAATCTGTAAAATGTTTAGCAAAATTATCTTAACTTTTAGTGAAATGGCTAAAACTTTAAAGATGCTATACTTGATTTTTGCTTCTCTAAAAGGTAAATAAACAGAAATAATTCATTTTAAATTTCATCAGTCACATGTTTTGCTCCCTTGAGCCGGCTGCAGACTACAGGAGTTTTGGCCAGATTTTAAGCCCGATGTGCCCCTCTACGAGTTTGGGGAGGCGTGGCCAGAGTAACGATTTTCATAAGGGATGTTTTGTCGTTTCTCTCCTTATGTCTGTGCATCACTGTGACTATTTGTCGGGACGCATCATCGTGAGGTTGACATGCTGCACGTGCACATAAAATAAAGAAAAAACGTTTCCTCCTCATCTGTAAATAAATGTAGCGCGTTGTACTCGTGGTCAAAGCGCGAGAATCTTTTTTACAATCATAGAACATGGCCAACACGGAGTTTGTTTAAACTTTTTCATTTCACGCCCACAATGCATCAGTGTAACAGCTCCTTACGCTCTCATGTGACGTCGATAAACCTGCTTTAATCCACTCGCCTTTCATTTTTATAACCGCGCGCACGAAAGAAAACACTCTGCGCTCGATCACTTGGCACATGCGCTGTTCTCCGTCGCAAAGTTTGTGTCGTCTCTGTTCCTCCTGCGACGATGATCCGACTGTGAGACAAATAATCGTTGTAAATGTGGCCTCTTCTTTTCTTTGGCACGTCAAACAATCGCAAAAGATCCTAAACTCTTGTAGTGTGCAGCCGGCTTAACCTAATGCATTCTGAGCTTCAATATTGTTCACCACGATGAGTTTTAAGGTTATTTTTTCACAGCTGTTAGGAGAGAGAAGTGTTGGTATGCTAACATCAGACAAATGAACAAACAGGACATTATCAGATGTAGACAGGACAGTGCAGATTAATTTACTTTCTACCTAAATAAATACATTGATTGGATATCTGTGGAAGAGGGCATTGATTTTGAGTTATTTTATTGCAAAAAAATAAACTGAGTATATAGCCTATCGTTACTTTGAAGCAGGGATGTCAAACGGCCAAGATGATTTCATGTGGCCGTCCAGGTAAAAATAGACAAAAATTACAAGTATCAGAATAGGCCAGATGGATAAAAAGCTTATAAATAGAAATGCAAATGTTTCTGTCATTCTGTGATTATATTCAGACGGATCTTATCTGATGACCACAAACACAAATATTTGTTGTTTGGAACTTTGGCCCAGAACGCTTCATGTTTGGACACACAGCAGCAGCAGCAGCAGCAGCAGGAAGTCTGGCCTTGCATAAGATCTGTGTCGAAACTGGGAAAGTGTCATTTAAATATGTGACCAGGAAGTGAGTTTGCTTCCTGGAGTTTCTCAAGAGCTCCGCCCACCACTTCCTCCTCGGACAGAAAACTTTGACACAACACTTTCCCTGGACATATTTGAATGTTTGTTTCCTGAATGAATGAATAAAGTTGTGTTTGTATGCGTTTTAACAGGGTCTTTTCATGTGGAGTTTGCATGTTCTCTCTGTGTCTGCATGAGTTTTCTCCAGGTGCTCTGGTTTCTCACTAAAAATAAATCACCTGGAAAAACCAACATGTCCCTGTTTTGAATTTCAGTGGGCGTGATTGGCAGATTAAACACAAAAAAACAACACAGCTGCTTAAAATACATGGAAAAATGTGGAAAAAATATCACGTTGAACTGAAAAACATCATGGATTTCTGCAACGATAGAGGCAAATGTGATGTTTAATGTGAGGTGAGTGAAGTTAGATTTTGGTCTAAATGACAAACGACCAATCAGTTTCTTTGTTTGATCTGCGTCAAACAAATAAACTAATCTGATTGGACGGTTCGTTGTGGAGTTGATCTGAAACAAACACAGTCTCACAAGAAAGCGTTTATTTACCACGACGCAAAAACAGCGTATTATGAGCACAATTTCAGGACTTTATGTTACGCCGTACATAAAGCATGATACAAAAAAAGAGTAAAAATGACACAAGCTTTGGTTGAAGCCACGTGGGGACATTCTCTTTAGGTGTAATGGGTAAGATTAGGCTTCAAGTTGCTAAAATGGGTAAGATTAGGGCTTGGGGTAGGTTAAGAATAGGATCAAGATTTCGTTAACAAATTAATATCATAAAAAAGAAGTTAAAAAACACATCTTAACAGCCACCTTAGAAATTAACTGGGACTGCGACGCGCTGCATATTTACTACTGACAAGCACCTTCTGCCTTTTTTTTCCTTCTATACGTGTGCTTGTGTCACATGCGTCGTCGTGCGTGCCGTTTTGAGAGACCATCGCCGCCATCCGCCGCATCTTCCAGGCCGTTCCGTTCTCCCGCGGACCGTCTCGTTCTCCCGCGGACCGTCTCATTCTCCCGCGGACCGTCTCGTTCTCCCGCGGACCGTCTCGTTCTCCCGCAGACCGTCTCGTTCTCCCGCGGACCGTCCCGTTTTCCCCCGGACCGTCCCGTTCTCCCGCGCTCTTTCCTGTTGCGTTCTCATGTTCTTCTCAGCCACTCCCCTGTCTCATCCCGCGCTCTTCTACTGCTTCATATCACACAGATCAGTTTTGTTTGTATTTGAACGATCCCTCATTCATATAAATGAGCTCGTTCTGTAAGACAAACGAGCCTCTTACACTGGGCTCACACTGCCTCCAGTCCAGATCCGGATCCGTCTGGGTCCGGTCGTCACTCATACTGCCTCCAGAATATGCATGCGTATGTACGGACTCTACTGGCCTCGCGAGACCACGAGTTCACGGGGATTCACGCTCAACTTGGGAGTTTCAGGGAGTTTACGTGATCTCTGGCACATGGATATGTAAACAAGGAACACTTGCGCCGTGTTTTGGGCTTATTTCACGTCACTTCATTTTCTGTTGGATTTTTCGACGCATAATGGGTAAGTACTGGACGTTTATTTGCCTCCTGTGTGTTCAATAGTCGCGTATATGTCGAGCATTTTGCCGTAATTGTTGTAGAAGCAGAAACATAATGTTTTTACTTTGAAAACCACCGGATTCACTTCACCCACGAGCGCTTGGTTTCCTGTTTGTCGTGTCTTCTTTTCACAACTTCACCAAAAAGGGCTCCGGAGCGCTTCGGCAGTCCGGAAAATTTTAAATGAAACGGAAACGATCCGGACGTACGGAGCAGAGCCGCGCGGCTCACCGGACCGGACGGATCGCGGTGTGAGAGCCTCTCATTACTTTTCAAGAAACGGAAAGCCTCCGTACGCCGGACCGGGTACGGACTGGATCCAGTGTGAGACCGGGGTTAAAGGGGCAGGACTTCATTAAAGGACCTGTGTATTATTTTCAATATGTATATTATTTTGGTGTCATTTTAAAAATAATTTATAACCTAAATCAATTCAAAAGGCTTCAGTATAAAATATTAGACCTATTTAAGTTAATTATAGATGATTATGTCTCATTCAAAATGTCTAAATGAACAATTTAAAACATCAAAACGAAAAAAAAAAATTTTTGATTAGTTGCGGTTTCTTTTTTCCTTGAGTGTACATACAACAACACTAAGCTGCGGGCTGAATGCTAAAGTGATGCTTTTTCCTCAAATGTTAAATCCACAGTTTTTGTTTTATTTCCAGTTTGTTCTTGCGTCTCTCCGGGGCGAGATCATGAGTGCGCGTCATAAATAAACACTGTCTTCTAAGAACCGCGCCGGGACAATGGAGTTTTCTGTTTGTAATCGGCGGCCATCTTTGAACTGCACTCTTGAGCTGTTTATCTCTGCAGTTTTATCACATGAGCCTCGATCGGAGACTCATGAATGAAACCTGTTACACTCCAAACGGGAAAACAAACTTCAAATGGGCCGATCATAATGTTTGGACTGTTTTGAAGAATATACAAAAGCCTGGACTTGAAGTTTGAGTCATGTTTTAGTATAAATCTTGTTTAGAAGATTGGGTCTGCTTCCATCTCAGGCTCACAAAGTTACTGTATCTTTCAAATACTGATTGTTTTTAGTAAAGACATTCACGACCAAGAAGCAGAATTTGAAATGAGACAGACAGAAGCATCAGGCTGCCCTTAATCTCAGACTGACTCAGTGTTTTTTGACTAGAGATGCACCGATCCGATACTGGGATCGAATATCGGTGCCGATCCAGGACATTTTGCTCGATCGAGTATCGGCTCCATGATATCGGTTCAGCCGATATCAGTTGTGTTTAATTGGACATAATGAGTCTGATTTATGTCTGATGTTGAGCCAGAATGTCTCATAATGTTTGATATTTTATTCTTTCTCTCTCTCTCTTTCTTCTATTTTTCTTTCTCTCTCTTCTCACTCTCCTCTCTCTTCTCTTTCTCTTTTCTTTCTCTTTCTTCTCTCTAATTCTTTCTTCTCTCTACTACTCTGTCTTCTCTTCTTTCTTTCTTTCTTTCTTTCTCTCTCTATCTCTATTTCTTCTCTTCTCTCTCTCCTCTCGCTCTCTCTTTCTCTCTCCTCTTGCTTTCCCTCTCTTTCTCTCTCTTCTCTCTATTTCTCTGTCTTCTTTCTTTCTTTCTCCTCTCGTGCTCTCTCTCTTCTTTCTCTTTCTCTCTCCTCTCATTCTCCCTCTCTCTCTCCTCGCGCTCTCTCTTTTTCTTTCTTTCTTTTTCTCTTTCTTCTCTTCTCTTCTCTTCTCTCTCTCTCTCTCCTCGCGCTCTCTCTCTTTCTTTCTTCTCTTCTTCTTAAGTTGTTCAGTTTTGTCTTGTGGTATAAATAACACTATATGATCAAAAGTCTTATGTTTTGAAAAGGAAAAATTAGCTATTTCAGTCCTTACACAAGTATCGGTTGATATCGGGTATCGGCAGATGCTTAATTCTAAAGTATCGGGATCGGAATCGGAACAGAAAAAGCTGGATCGGTGCATCCCTATTTTTGACAGAAAGCTTATTTTGTCTAAATACACAAATTCAAGTTGTCCTCATGAGACATTACTTTAGTTTTCTCTGGGTCAAAGTGTAAAAATCTTGTGTTTTCGTGTGACTTTTGTGTTTTAGGTAGAGCTGAAATGATTCATCGAGTAAATCGCGTAATTCATTTACAAAAAAGCTTTGATTATTATTTTTGCCTTGATTCGTTAATTTTTATATTTAATGTGTGGTGCGCGGAGTGGGCAGAACTATGCAGCGCTTGTTTCACACAGAACTTATTCCGGGACGCACCGCTGCCGCTGCCGGTGATCAAAGAAGGCGGGAACTGTGTGTCAATGGCTTTTGCTCACTGGCGTTCGTTGAAGGGATGGGACGATTCACTTAAGTCACGATTCGATTCAGTTTTCGATTTTGTAGCCACGATTTCGAATTTATTTGATTTTGTTAGTTTATCTTTGTTAAACTTTTTTTTTTTCTTAAGACACAACATAAACCATGATGACATTTAAAACAAAGCCACTGTTGTAGAGCTTATCACTGGTGTTTTTTGTCAACATTCAAACAGTAAACAGTCATATTTAGTGTTCATATTTAGAGGTCCATCCACCCATCAGTTGTTAACTCAACATAATAAAGCACATTCAGTCAGATCTGGCACAAGTTCATGCTTTGTTTCTTCAAAAATTGTGACTATTCTTGTATTATTGTGTGTATTATACAAATACAGAGTGTGTGTGTAAGTCAGTGGCTGCATGAAAAAACTGATCGATTCTGGCCTTACGATTCGATTTCTGCGAACTTCGATCGATTTTCGATGTTTACGATCGATTTTCCATCCCTAGTTCGTTGCCATCATGGCCGTTAGCTTTAGCCTTTTGCTAGCTGCGCTGCAGACTATGGAACATGCACAGTTGTGTTTCCCCCATAATTCTTTGCGTGAGGAGTGAAACGAGCTCGAGCCGAGTGAATCCGAATGAAGCCGAAAGTTCACACGTGACTAATCAGAGCAGGAGTTACAAGGCTAGCAGCGGTAGCCAAAGTTAAAGCTTAAAAAGCCGTTTTATACGAAACTAAAACCTTTGGCAATGGAGGCCACTCCATTGGTGCTGCAGCAGGAAAATCCCTCTGGGGCTGATTTACAACGACTACAAGCAGCAATGTCCTCTCCAGATAATATATAATATATATATATTATTTTATGGCTATGGAGCGAACGCTGCCAAATGACTCGAGCTCTGAAATGAATCACACGAGCTGCAGATACAGAGATAACGTTATATTCATAGATTATATTTAACAGATCCGTGCATTTGTATAGTTTATAGCTTCGCTGCTAGTTTGTTTGGGACATATGCTGTACTTGAGTTCGACGTCAACGGGATTCGAGTCGAAACCACGAGCCTACAAATGTTTGTGGATTTAGTATTGAATCTAATGATAAGTCACGAAGATACAATAAGCTCAGACCCCATGTCAACACACTTCTACATCTACAGTATGTGAAAATGATCTCAATAAGACAGTGAAATGTGGCTCACTTATTTTATTATGATATTCTTGTGTATTAAGGGGAAAAGTTGCTGTTTTTTATTTGCAATGAAAAATAATTTTGTTTCTTAAGCAGAATATCCTTTTTATCTTTATAAAAATGATTTACAAAATGTAAACAAAAGTGAATAGATTACTCGATTAATCAAAGTAAATAATCGACAGTTAGTTATAAGCAACTCATTGATTAGTCAAAAGAATAACCGTAGCCCTAAAACTTAATAAAGATGTACAAATATTCACGATACAAATAAATAATTAACAGCAGCTGTGTTTTGTGTTGTGTGAACCATCCCAGAGTCCTGAAGGTAAAAGACAGCAGCAGCAGGAGCATGAGTCTTTTAAGTCCGGTCAGGAGTTTGTGCAGCGATTTATCAAAAACAACACTTCTTCTTCTTTATCTCAAACTTGCACAAAAACAAGAATCCTCTGTGTGGGTTCTATTTAAGTTTGAGTCGCGTCACAAGTGGGACTAACGTGATTTGACAAGGTAACGTGGAGAGGACCTCGAGAACAAAACACAGAGGAAAAGTCGAGAAGAAAGTGTCTTTGTCTTTGTTCATGATCAGGATTAGTTCAGCTTCATATGTTTTACATATAAAGTCATTTAGCCTTAGAGCAGCAATTCTCAAACTTTTTAAATAAACTATGAAGCCAAGTATATGATTAGCAGCAGCGATGTCAGAGGGAGGAGTTTAGATAAACCACCTGGGCGGCTCGTCTGTCGCGTCAACTCACTGTGACGTCGGCGTGAACTGAAAATGCACTGACAGCGTTTGCCCATCGTGGCAGTACAGCCGAGGTTTTTGCACACATAACTGCAAAATGAACGAGTTTGCACAAAAATGTCCAAAAAGGCCTGGAAACAGTAGATAATTCAATTTTGACCCCCATATACACAGTCTGACAGTGAAAAAAAGTTGATTCTGAGTTTAGTTTAAGTCTGCAGAGATGTGGACTCACTATTTTAATTACTTTAGACTTGACTTGATAAAATGGACTAAGACTTGGGACTCGACTTAGACTTAGAGCTCTGTGACTGACAAAATAAACTGTGTAAATTCAAATGAAACAAACTGCAAGACCCTTTATTTTGAGACCAGAAAATGTAACTTACATGTGATGATTTTGGAAAAAACAAACAAACAAACAAACAAACAAAAAAAAACAATGAAATTGCATAAAATCCAAGATGAATTCAAAATTTATATAAACTTGAAAATACATAAAACTGAAGGACACAAAGTCACAGAAATGGGGGGCAGACTCAAGGCACTCTTCTTACAATAAAAGTTTAAAAAGTCTTTATTAATCTTGGCTCCTTCATTGCTAAAATATAATTTCTCTAACAGTGCTGGTTGTCTCAATGTGAAGGGCTTGAGGTGTTGACTGTCTGAAGTTACTTTTGCAGAAAGAAACATGATGCATCTACAATCTGCAAGCCACTGTTTTTATCATTGTTACCTGCTTCTTTTCTTATGAAAATAAACATTAAATACATTGATAAATTGATTTACCAATTTGCACTTCCTGATTGGGCCACTCCCCCCACCAGGTGTTGCACATCTTTTAGTGGCTTGCTGAGAATCACACTTCCTGAAGAAGGCTGTTCTGAGTAGTGACGGCCAAATGAAGCCTTATAAACCACTTGAGGCTTTCAGCCAATTGTACCGGTACATGAGCCGCTGCCTCCAAATTGCTTCATTTAATCCACTAAGTCAATGTGATCATAAAATGTAACAAACGTTAAATGGTGCAGTGTCATAAACCAAATAAAACACTGTTTTACTGGGACAATCACTCATGTAAGGCATTGAAAATATAATTTATGCGTTCATGTCTGTAGCCTACTCATAAATATTCTGCAGTGTTTATATTGAGTCATAAGTGAGACTCAAACTCCCAACCTTCAGCACGACAAACCTTCACTCTACACATGTGCCACAGCGACCACCTGCACAGACTCAGCTCTATTATGTACCCAAGTGTTAATGCATTTGTCAGGCTACATACTTTTGTTGAAAGTGAGGAAGCGCCACTTTAAAATGAAACGTTGATTCCCATGAATCGTTTTACATTAAACATGTTTCTATATAATTAGACCAGAGTCTGCAGCAGAACAAAGCACAGAGCCTGTGTCACTTACAGCCATGGATGTATACTTCCATAGTTACAGCTCCGCCAAAATGAAGCACTTTCTAAACCACCTTTGCCAAATGGTGCCATGAAACAACCACGATGTCTCTCGCTGGAAACGTACACTTTACAAGCTTTGCAAAAATCGTACATAAAACGTTTAGCTCCTTCGTCTCTGTTGATGGTCTTTGTGCCTCGCTTCCTGATCTCAACAGCCTCTCGTATCCATCGTCTGTATTTGTGTTCTTCTGTTCCAATTATTTTTGCATTGTCCCAGTCCATGATGTGGTTTTCTCTTTTGCCGTGGTCGGATATATTCATTCATTCATTCATTCATTTTCTACCGCTTAATCCCGTTAGGGGTCGCGGGTGACTGGAGCCTATCCCAGTAACTGTGGGCCTTAGGCGGGGAAACACCCTGGACAGTGGCCAACTCATCGCAGGGTTAGACAGACAATCATTCACTCTCTCAGTCATTCTCTAAGGGAAATTTACAGTGATGCCCAATTAACCTAAACATGCATGTTTTTGGAGGTGGGAGGAAACCGGAGTACCCGGAGAAAACCCACGGTGACACGGGAGAACATGCAAACTCCACCCAGAGAGATCGTGAGATGTTGATATGGTCCGACCCGGGAGTCGAACCCACGATCTCCTTATTGGGAAGCCAGAGCTCTAACCACTTGGCTACCGTGCACCCCATGTGGTCGGATATAGCGGATTTGAAGTTTTCCTGTGTTGCTTTTTCTTTCTCTGCTCTTGTTCAACGTCCTTGTGTTTCTTTTTCTCACTCTTTTTGGTGTTCCTTTCTTCTTGTGTCGAATGTTGTGCCGGCCTCTCCAATGTAGGTTTTATTGCATGTTTTGCACGGGATTTCGTAGATGACGTTGCATTTTTTCTCTGGCTGTATTTTGGTCTTTGGGTGAACTAGTAGTTGTCTGAGTTTGATGTGGGGTTTCCGAGTTATGTCCCCCCTCCGTATATATGGCAACTTGACTATGTTCTGTGTTCTGTGTTTTAGACACAGCCCTCGGAAAACATAACATCAACGCAATAATAAAAACCCACATCAAACTCAGACAACTGCTAGTTCACGCAAACTGGCCACGTCTGGGAGGATTCTATTAAAGGTGCTTTCAGACCAGAGGCGTCAATTCGAGTTTATTTTGCTGTGGATATAAATTTATTTGGCCAAAAGAGCCACTTGTTTTGCCAGATTCGATGAGTTTTATGAATTATTGACACTGACAGCACAGGATGTACAAACGAGAGGAATCCTGGACTAAGTTTTAAATACGATCTTTTTTTTTTCTTTTGTTGAGCCACAGGGTAAGTCCCAGTCACACATGTGATGTGTTTTTTAATGTTTGTGCAGCTTTTGGTAAGAATAAGTTCATAACTTAGAAGCCTGATCATGTTAAAGTAGTACTGGTCGTTTTAAACAACGTACTGTCACTTGCTCGCGCATGGACGCTCGTTCGCCCTCATGGCCCGTGTAGACAGGAGGCGAGGAGCGGAGAATTTCGCCTGAAATCCCATTCATGTGTATGTGTCTGTCACGGAGGCGCGTCCTCATGTGCCGCCAATCAGAGCGGAGAAATGAGCGATGTGAATGGAGAGCACAGGGCTTATTTGACAGAGTTAAGACATAGGGTGTGCGGATGATACCAAGAGGATTGGTTCTCTTGTCAATGTCTGCACGGGCCTTCAAGCTGTAGTACTGGTCGCTAACACTGTCACTTTGCTCTTCACATGTTGGTCGCGCTTATTAGACGCCCGTCTGCCATTAAACGCTTGCGCCGGTCTAGTAGACTCTCCGCGCCGCTCTGGTCGTGGCGAAATCGCGCCTACACATAGACATAACATTGAAAGTGTTTCGCGTGGTCGTGTTTGGTCTGAAGCACCTTAAGAGAGACGTCACAACACCAGACGTCACCTCTGACGAAGGCGTAAGTCAGGTAAATGAGCACCTAGCTTAATACGCCTGTCTTTTACAAGAAAAATAAAGATAGATGGTTCCACCTCTGCACATCTCTGTCACAAGATGGAACAGAGCATTTTCAGTTCAATAGCAGTTTATTAATGCGGGACTTGTGTGTTTAGGATGTGCACATGAATAAAAATAATTTAAAAAAAGAGAGTATTCGCCTCTTTAAGCTTCACAATCCACAGTTTCCGCTGCGTGACAATACAGGTAAGACGATACGAGTCCAGCCCTGCCTTAACTGTGCTGCGCTGAAACTGAAAGCCGGTGAAGTTGCTCTGCAGTCGTTCAAACTTCCTCTTTACGTCCAGGCCACAGTTCCTGGGCTCTTGAGCAACGCACTCTCTCTGTGTAAGTCTGAACTCACTGACTGTATCTGACTGTGACCCTGTGGTACAAACGCCGCCTGAAGAAGAGATTTAGGTCAGGCTTGTCAAAGAGCGAACGCTGAATGTGATCAAAGACAAGAGAGGATGCACATGTCCACAAAACTTAAACATTTTTCAAGGTTTTCAGCTGCTTATGTCACAAAAAAAGAACAAAAGATAAGGACAAATCATAAGGACACATGTATAAATCTAAAGGTTGGGCTTTTAACAGCAATGCACACAATACTATATCAATCCAACGAAAACTAAACGTGCTAAACCTGTCTTTAAATTAAACCCTTTCTAATTCCGGCCTCTCTTCGAAGGGCCGTCCCATGCAGACTTGATCCTGTGACAAATTGCCGTATCCAGTGATGAAAACTTTATTGTTGCTTCGATGACTTAACAAAGCAAAGCTAGCGCATTAGCATCAGCTGTTTCTTGTTTGTCGAGGCAAATCACTGTAAAAAGCAGTAAATCCTATGCGTAATGTGTCCAACATAATCCAGCCTCAAAGCTTTGAATAAAACAAGTTTAAAATGCAGCTCAGAGTCGCAGGCTTTGCAAAAAAGTGAAAGAAATTAAAAAAGGTGACAATAAACCGGAAGTAGTTTGTTTCCTTGAAATTATTAGACATCTTTTTGTGAATCACTCAGATTGAAAGAATAATTTAGGTAAATTTTCTTTTATATTTCTATAAAAAAGCATGTGTAATGTTGTGAGTGACATCAGCGCCACGTAGCAGACCCTCAGGAACCTGCACCTGCAGTAGAAACGCTCAGGGCTGGCGGTCAATTGCATTTGTGATGATATCGCGATATGACGAAACGCGATTATGTAATCACAGAGATGTTCGATTGATGCTCATGTGCGTTTTGGTTTTGAAGTAATTGCGTGACTGCAGCTTCTCCGATCTGCAGCTTCATGTTTTGCTCCGACACCTAGGGCTGGGCGATATGTCAAAAAATTAATATCACAATTTTATTTAAGCCAGATCACGATTTCGATTTATCACGATTCTTGTAGATCGTTATTTTCCTATTGAGTAATTACAATTAATAGAGAGCAAGCAAACTCAGCCCTTCAACAAAAAGTTAATGAAAGAACTCGATCAATTAGAAAATTGTGTGTGTTGCTGCAAAACAAGTGTATATGTTTTTCTTACATTAATAGCGACTTAGGCAAGAAAACAGGCTAAAATCCGCTGTTTGTTTCCAGTCACATAAATTGATATATTTTCACAAATCAATCCTGAAAAATTGCTAGAATTTGTTCCTTTATTAACTAAAGCGCAGTCCAAAAGAGACTTCAAAAGACAAGCCTAAAGTCGCTAAAAAGATTTGGATTTGTAAACTCTGAGACTAAGAGTATTAGGTTGGAAAAAATGTATTGTTCTGTATTTTAACAGATGCATCAAATAGAGGAAAAGGAAATCACAACATAACGATTTCACGAAAAAAGCAGATTGTCACAGAGATAAGCTCACAATTCGATTTTTATCACGATATTGCCCAGACCTACCGACAACCTATGTGTGCTTCTACTTCACTTTATCTCAGTGATTCGTGTGCACGTGAGATCAACGACGTGTAGTGACGATACCAGCCTCACCGGTGTAAAACCACTGCCGCTGTACTGCGCCCTTTCTCTCTCTTTCTCCACTCACTCTGCGAACTCTCTGCGCTGGTGATACGGAATATCAAAAAAATAGTTGTTTCGGATGCATTTCTATTGCTTCTCTTTGCCTTTTAGCTCATATGTCAAAATCCACCAGTGAGCTCGCGCTGTAACATGAAGTGATTCCAAACACCAAAGAGCATGTTTACAAGAAAAGAATCACGGAAAGAACACATCACTTTGTTCTTTAAGCCTCAAGACTCACACACATCAGCGAGAAAAACCCAGACAACAGAGTGTCTTGTCTCTCTAAACACGTTTTATTTATGCGCCGCTGCTTTGTGGGAATCTCCAGACGACAGTAATGTACAAACGACTAAATGTATGTCCGCGGCACGTCTTAATCCCGCACAAAAGCCATATTGATCTGAAAAGGCAGCAGGAGAACGACGGATCGGAATTATGACGTTCTCCGAAGCGCTGGAAGTTTTATCTCCTGGGAAAATCCCGACGGAGGCAGAGAGAGTGTGAAAGACATAACTCAGCTGATCAGGAGGAGAGGACGGAGTGTGAGGATGATGAATGAGACACTGTTTTCATTCTCATCTTTACAAGGCTGCACGAATATTGATCTAGTCTCAACGGTTCAAATGGATTCAGAATTTCAATCTGAAATTGAGTCATTTTAAAAAAGATTTTTCACTGGTTTCAAAGCTTTTCTATAAGAGAATTGATCTTAAAACAGTAAATAAATGTGCCTGTAAGGTCAGTAAGTTGTTCTTAGAGGCACATTTCTTTGAGCCAAGTAAATTAACTTAAAGAAATGTCTTCAAACAAGAACAGTTTGAAACAAATACTCAACATTAGGGCTGAGGAATCTTGACAAATTAATATCTCTATCATCTCGATACGATATTCAGTCAATTCAAACATAAATGTGTTCAAATCTGTGTTCAAATTAGTTACACTGGAGCAACAACAATATATTGTAATTAACACAATGTAATCTAATACAGTCCTGATCAAAATCTTAATTTGCTAAAATTCACATTTTGCTCATTTGGATCCTAATGAGGTTTAAGTAGAGTTACAATATGCAAAAGCAAGAATGGGAAGTGTGACAAAAAAAAAATTGGAACTTGTCATTTTAAAGAAAAAAATAATAATAAACTGAAAAAAGGCTGTTTTCAGCTGATCCGAAATCTTAAGACCAAGGTATAAAAAGCATAACCTATTTATATAAAATAATGAATTCTCCTTTTCTGTCTAGAGTATGATTGTCTAGTAAGCTAGGGTTCTATGCCCTCCTGATGGTGGGCTAATAGTGACTGCCCAAGAAGTTTTCACTTTCTACACAAATATGCAACCAATAGGTGTCAAGGTATAAGAATTAGAATTTTGTCCGTGACAAAGTAAGTGTCAATTTCTCGTCGTTTTGAATCCGTCCTCCACTATTTCGAGTGGGCGTGCATAAGCAAAGCCTCTCACAGCGTAGGTCTCTGTGTGCGACTGGAGTGGCCACCTGGACAATTGTGTGTGTCAGACACTCATTCTAAATCTTCACCTTAGCTGATGTTTCAGCTTCCCAATAGCATCCGGAACAAACAAACAAATCAACAATCATTTTAGGAGTTCAATCATATGTTT